>JAOBYK010455344.1:0-34899 GCA_025434845.1 Phenganax subtilis | reverse complement strand
GAAGTACGAAAACAGTGGCTCACTCCTCGCCATTTTAAGGTTGACCGCGCGTTTGGGGGACTGAAAATGACGCCCAAAAACAAGAAAGCTTCATGAGCCGCCATTTTTGGCTTCACTTTTAGATTGCTCAAACTCAAATGACTGAAGTTGACCTTCCATGTTATATAGTTCAGTGGTTTTCAAGGGCCGAAGGGCGGACAAAAACGTCCGGTAAATTCCTCTTGCCGAGAAAAAATACTGTAAACTTTCGGATACGCGCCCGCTTTGTCACTTGACTTCGTGTGCCACTGTACTCACCGCAACTTCATGTAGGGTACAGGTACAGTAGAGGAAAGTGAAGAGCAAATGTTCGTTGAAAATGAGAAGATATTTTATTAATTTCTGCGTTCAGAAATATTTTAAAATGTTATTTGTATGTTTAAACGAGACAAGGAAGACTATTCCTTGGTTAAGACACAGCAAAATCTTACTGGACAGCTCTAAGAATGCGAAAAATTGTGTTAAATTTGAGAGCACTCTCCGCTTTGGCAAGGCCTCATGCACCCGGCCAAATGTATCACTTTCCTGGTAAGTGCATTTCTTTTCTTATATTTTAGGGTTATTTTGAACTCGTTAATATATTCATATTCTAGCATGAATGGAAAATTGGCTCATTGAATATTCCGTGGGTCGTTGAAATGTGAATAATTTTTAGCTGTTTCAAGGACAATCTTAGTAGAGAGGAGTTCACAAATTTAATCATTTGTTCACTGAGCCCATGTGCACTGTGCGGTGTTAGTAAGAGACAGCCTTAGGCCAACATTTAATTTTCATGAAACGGTGCTTTGTTGCTTGTAATTTCCTCCTTTGAAGTGTTGAAAACTCACAGCCTTTGATTAAATGACCAGGTTAAATAACTTGAATATGTTCAATTGATTGATGAAAGGAATTGCTTAAACAATAGGCGTTAGGCAAGTGTTATGTCACCTTGCAAATTTATCATAGAAATCTGCAGTACTGGGTTTGCAGAGACTCTGCTGAAGCCTTGACCTGGGGAAGTTGAATGAACACCTAGTAGCATCTATTGGGAAGAGTTTTTAATTTCCATAATCTTTGTCGGAAACTGTTGAACTTGTGGTTTTGGACAATATATTTGTGTTTACATCATTATATCTGATCCAGAGCTCATAAGATAATGAAAACGCTCCTGTTTGTTCCCATTCAGCAGATAATTGTTTCGAGTTGGATCAAGCGTTCTGTAAAATCATATATGATCAGAGTGACGTACTAAGATCAGGATTAAATATGTAAAGCTAAGATTAGTTTACAGATGGTGTTCTAAATCCTTCAGTAGAAATGGATTTAAGAATCTAAGATTAACAAGTTAGGCTAATAAGGAAATGATCAAGTAGTTTAATACCTTTGTTCATGGGAAGTACAATGAAATATGCTTACAAAACCTAGTCTAGGAGATATTTTTGAAAAACAATTGTCCGTAGTTCCGGAATAACTTCACTTGAAAAGTACTTTCTCAAGACTAAAAGATTTGCTATAAACAATAAATTAATAGAGCATAAAAGACGTCTTTAGGTATACTTTTTGGATTGACTTGTTTTATTTTGAGGAGTATAAATTTAAATTTAATAATACAGCTAAACCGTACTATTAGAACATATTAGAATGAGTTAGAACGACAAAGTACGTTATTTGATCTCATAGTCTTACATGAAACAAACTAACAATGAAAATGGGCAAATATAAAAGCTTTGGTGTATTTTCATACCATAAGCTTTAAAATAATGCTTCATTAAACACAACAGATCATGCGGCGTACTTAACGCTCTTGAAAACGCTTCTTTGTTCATTCGTCGTTACCCGGGGTAACTTTGAATAATACATGATGACAAATCATTTTCTTCTATTACTACAGTCGGTACCCTTCTTCTTGGAGTAGAGTGGCAATATAGTGCAGGTGAATGCTTTATTTTCAGTACATATATACTGCATCTCTTGCAAACCGTCCTCTTCACGTGACTGTGGTAAGCAACCCTTGCCATTGGCTTGCCTTGCAGCATAATTAGCATGCATACATTCACTCCGATTATTTACAATAAATTTTCAAGCTAACTTGAAAATGAACAAAAACTATAGGGCGAATTTCGGGCCAAATTTGAGCTAAAATTTATAGCACATTTTTTGAACGGACGTCCGAAATATTTGTACGTTGGTCCTAACGGTCCAATTACGAGTTCCGTCCCGTATGAACGTTGAAAAACGCCAATATAGGTATCAAGACAATATGGATGACGATCAGTCAGAACACCGTGCAGAAAGCCAATATCAAGAGCAACAGTTTGGCTCACAAACTGAAGTGATTCCTCCAAGAAAAGCTTATACATCGCTCTGGCTTTTTGCTGAGACCAACCCGTTTCGTAAAAGATGCAAGCTTATCGTCGATTCTAAAGTATCCTTTTGTTTATGCTCGCTAGCTTGATGCAGATGTGTTATCAATCTTTATATTTTGCTGGTAGAAATCTTTCATTTCAAACTTTTTATGAATAAGTTTGCTAACAATAGAAGTTTAGTGTTTAATAATATAGGTCGTGATTCTTAACTGCTAAAACTTTATTTTTCGTTCTATATATTATATGTATAAATGACTTCAAGTATATTGTATATTTCTTAACTGGTTTTTTCAGCCATTTGATTATTTTATTCTTCTAACGATTTTTGCTAACTGTATCTTACTCGCAATGAACACACCACTTCCAAACGACGACAAAAGCGTTACAAATGAAAGAATTGTACGTGTTTTCCTATCGTAGCACTTTGCGTTATGTTTGTGTGCCCTTATCTTGCCGTTGTTTTGTCGTAGGAGAGCGCGGAGATCTATTTGCTTGCTATATTTGGTTCAGAATGCATATTAAAAGTCATAGCGTTTGGTTTTGCTCTTCATCCGGGTTCGTATTTACGAAGTGGATGGAATGTATTGGACTTTGTGGTCGTTGTCACTGGGTAAGTCAAGTGAATTATGTACAAAACCCAAATATAAGTAATAAAGGGTGATTTGCTTGGCTATATAATTATATATAGCTATACTATAAACGTTTTTTCAATACAACTCCAACATCTCTTAACTATAATCTTTGTTTTTCATTTATAACCCTGGATGTGTCTTTATACAGCCCTGTAATATTTCTCAGCTTCTATAATATGACTTTGTCAAAACAATTGTTCAGAAATCTAGCCACTTATATCAAAATTTAGAAACGAAATATCTCATTTGAAACTATATCTTGATGAGGCTACAATGTTTTTGTTTTTGCTTAATTATATAATGTTGAATATAGGAATCAAATGAATTGTAGACAGCTTTTTAGTTTTGAATATCTAATAACATTGCTTAAAAGCTAATCAAGCAGACGTTTAACATCATGGCACTCCTTAGCAACGTGTTTCGACTGTTTTGTAGTTAATAGCATTTTGAAATATCTGTCCTCATTTATAGTTTTTCACAATTTTCGTGCAATATTTTGACAAAAAGTATATATTTGTGCGCTTCGTTAAGTTTCTAATGGACGTATATTACTCGCGCAAATGTGCTTCAACTATGAAGCAATTATGACCAAAAAGTTGTCGAAAATTTAACGCACAACCCACGCAATAACATCTCATTTGTTAACTACATTTATTCGAGCGCGGATGCGTGGTGATTTTGGGTTCATCATATGAGCTTTCTAACTAATAATGTACATCTTAAACTCGTCTGTGAAAAATGAAAAGTAAATTTGTAATATGATTAATAATTTAAAAGCATTTTGTAAACACGAATACCAATGACGAAGCATATTGCTCGACACTTCAAGTTTTGACGATTTCATTCGTCAATTTTTGACACATCAAGTCGCAGTAGAGTTCAAAAAGTGCCAGTTGTTCGCTAACTATGCAATCATCTAATAAATTTATTTTCAATACTACTAATGCTATATTTAAGCTTTTGGAAAAATGCATAAAACACTTTTGCACAAATTTTGAGCTTCACACTTATATCCCACGCTAAATGTGCATTGCTTGAGATGTTTTAGTGGAAATAGAATGTCACTTTTCTCAAAGAATATTCAAAATGTTTGAGGAGCAATAGACAGTTTAAAATGTATTAACAATATCCACAGTAAAGTTAATACAGAAAATGAAAACAAATTATTTTGCTTTGTGAATTGTTGTGTGAATTTTTAGTAAGTTTAGTTGAAAAATGAATATAAAATGAAATCACTCTTGGCCTCAGCGTTGCGATATTTTGTATTTAGACGAAATTATTTTCATCCCTCACGCTGTGTTTGACCTGCAAAATTCATTTAGTTGAGCCGAGGTGGCCACCATTTTATTTGGGCTGCTTCGTTTATGTTTATTACAAACAATGCTATTGCTCAACAAACGACAGTTTGTACGGTGTTTCGTTATATTTTAATACAAGTAAGACAAACTATTGCATAAAAACGACTGGAATTTTCTGGCGATTTCTGTGACGTAAAAAAGCTAGTGCTCTGTCATTACCTCAGTAGACTGGGGCTTAGTTCAGTGACAGCAGTTTAAGAATTGCAAAACTATTGAACCTCACACAAGCGAACAAGTTTTCTTTGACAAGTTTGTTGACGAATTCACTTGCTCGTCTTTGTGTGGCTGGGATCCATGACTTCCCTAATGTGTTTTTTTACAGTAATTACATTAAAAGAAAATCGCGATAAGTTTGAGTGACATTTTCAATCTAATTTTTTTACGCTTCTTAAGGAATGTAAGCTTTTGATATGTCCGTGGAAAAATTACTAAGCTATAAAACAGGACGCCCAATTGCTGGCCACAACAATATATTACCTGTGTCCGGAACTTTTGTTCTCGCTTTATTCTCTTTGTTGATCGATCTTGAGGTTTTTGTGGTTTCTTGGTAATTTTTAAGTGACTTCTCCTTTTCTCTAAAAGCCAAGGTGAAAATATAAAACTTAGCACATACTCAAATGTTTTTATATGAAACTAAACATGTGTTTGTCTATTAGAGTTTTTTCCTTAGTTTCGTTGTATCATGAACATAATGACTGGATATAATATAATATTGCAATTTTTTATGTAATTTTCAATTAAATTATTAACTGCTGGACGAATCTAATTATATGAATATAAATAAACAATCAAGTCTTATATCAAAGGATTGACTCGTTTTAAACCTCTTTACTGCATCTTTACTACCCAAAATTCAAATATAGTGTACACAAAGCTTACATATGTCTCTATAGTTATCGTTTTGCATGAATATATAGAATTGAAGTTATATAATATCGCTATATCGACTACTGACATATTACTACGACTACTAAACGCTTTTAGTATAGTAAAACTTATTGAAATTAAGCTTAAATGAAGCAAGAGCCTATAGCTAAGCTTGTACAATAAAATACTTGTTGTATTTATTTCTTTGTCTGCTAGATTTCTAAGTTTACCTGACCTTCACGTTGGTATAGATGCTGGAGGTTTAAAAGCCTTGAGGGCTGCACGAGTCTTACGACCTCTCAAACTTGTCTCTGGGATCCCAAGTACGTCTTATATCTCTCATTCAAACTCTTCTCTTAAAAGTAATAGTATACTATACATGATGTTTCTTTCTCTCAAGGTCTACAAGTCGTTATGAAGTCCATCATGTGTGCAATAAGTCCTCTACTTCAAATCTGTCTTCTTGTTGGTTTTGTTGTGGTATTGTACGCTATTATTGGACTCCAGTTTCTTAATGGATCTTTTCATTACGTGTGCGTTCTCAATGGCACAAGTATGAGTTAAGATGAATTATTTTGATTCTTCTAAGGAGAGAGAACTGCAGATTTGATAAACCCATTCAAGATATTATAGAAAGTCTTAGAGCACTAGTAGTAGAAATCAAAGAGCCTTAGTTAGATTTTGAGCATACAACGAAACGATCTTTAGAGAGCTTTACAATTGACTACATCGAATCACTACTATGCTACGGAATATCTAAATCAGATATTTTCATCTCTAAGCTGACGTCCCTGATGAACCTCAGATCTGCGCAGCTCCACGCAAAGGAGGAATCTCGTGTGAAGATGGCGAGGAATGTAAGCCATACTGGGAAGGACCTAATGACGGCATCACAAACTTTGATAATATCTTCCTTGGAATGTTAACTGTCTTTCAAGTGATCACAAATGAGGGATGGACTGATATCATGTATTGGGTGTGTGATTGAGGAGGTTTGTAAGGGTGTCAAAGACCCAGTAATCTAGCCGTAACAATCTTTATTTTTTGCAGACGTTTGATGCGCTTGATAGTGATGCTTATTATTTTTGGCTCCTATATTATTCTCTTGTCGTCATTGGCTCATTTTTCATGTTGAACTTGGTTCTTGGTGTTCTGAGCGGGTATGTGATGATACCCCCCTGGAATAAACTCTTAGTAACCGTGGACAGGGGGTGTGGTTTACATTTTGGTTCATTTTAGTGAGTTTGCGAAAGAGAGAGAGCGAGTAGAAAATAGAAAGGCATTTTTAAAAGTGAGAAGATCTGAGCAAGTGGAGAGACAAGTGACAGGATATCTGGATTGGCTCAGTGCAGCAGGTACATTGGTTTTTTTTGGTTTGATTGAATTAGAATGAAGCATGAGTTCATGCTCTGATGATTTATTCAAGAAAAAAATCTATCATGCATTACGTCATTTCTCATTTCAGAAGATATTTTGATGGAGGAGGAGGAGAATGGTGACGAAGGTCAGTACTTTGAAAAATGAATTATATCATAGGAAAAAACATAAAATCTTTATTAGCATTTTGCAGCTGCTACTAAAGTACATTATTAGAAACATTTTGTTTAGGTTTGGACTACGAGAGATACGAGGGTGGGTTAGCAATGACGTCAGATGTATTGGCACGACGAAGGCATAAGTCACAAAAAGAGTAAGTGATATCCTTCCATTTTATACTCAGCTCAGATTCTCATCTCCATCCAGTTCTGTATTTAGCTCAGTTTCTCCTTTTTTTCTCCATCTTTTTAGTAAAGGTTTCTGGAAGAATTTCTTGCATCGCAACAAAAGATGGAGGTACAAAGTTCGTCGCTTTGTCAAGCATGATGCATTCTATTGGATGGTTATCACATGTGTCTTTCTCAATACTGTCACTCTATCGTTACTACATTATAATCAGCCAAAGTGGCTCACACGAATGCAAGGTAAGCTTGTACTTTGCTCACATATCTGTCCGTTTGACGTTGTGCCGAAATTTCTCAATAGTTGTGGAAACATTTGTTAAACATTTCAGAGACGGCAGAGGTGATCTTTTTGACCCTTTTCTTTCTGGAAATGTGTTTGAAAATCTATGGTCTCGGATTTCCCGTTTACTTCAACTCACAGTTCAACAAATTTGACTTCGTGGTATATCTGCATATTCTCAATATTCATCTAAATATGAAGTCATTGTGTTCAACGTCATTGTTCTAATTGTTTCAATCATTATTCTAATTACAGTTCGAGTTATTCTAATTACTGCTTTAATTTCTCTAATCCGTTTTCATAGATTGTTTGGTGTAGTATTATTGAATACGTGTTGTCAAAAGCAGAAGGAATGAACCTTGGTATCTCAGTACTCAGAGCTTTACGTTTGCTCAGATTATTCAAGTTTACCCGGTGAGTGCTGAATGCTACATTAACTTTTGGTTAAATAGTTCGTACATTAACTTTTGACGTGTATTTTGTTTAGCTACTGGTCATCATTACGTAATCTCATTACGTCACTCTTGGGCAGTATCAAGTCTATCCTTAGTCTTATTTTCCTGCTCTTTTTATTCATCGTCATCTTTGCTCTTCTTGGCATGCAGCTATTTGGCGCCAATTTCAAGAAAGTCCGCGAAGAAAACCCGCGAACTAACTTCGATGATTTTTGGAACGCCATGTTGACCGTGTTTCAGATCCTTACCGGAGAGGACTGGAACGCCGTCATGTATGACGGTGTTGTAGCCTTAGGGGGACCTCATTCAGTTATGGGTCTAGGAGTCTCGCTATATTTTGTACTCTTGGTTGTGTTGGGAAATTGTATCCCTTTGTGTTACGAGCTCTGCTTGATAGAATTATCATGACAGCATTACTAATAGTATATTATCGTCTCGCTCTTCCGACCTGTTCTATTCCTTGACTGTGAATTTAGACACATTATTGAACGTTTTTTTGGCGATCGCGGTGGATAATCTAGCAAATGCTCAACAGCTGAGTGAAGATGAAGAAGCCGAAGAACAAGCAAGAGTGGATAAACTAAAAGGAATAAGGAATGATTTTGAAGCAAGAGCCAGGTTGGACGTCTGTATATATATATGTCTTTTGCTACAGCGTAAGCTTACTTTTTTAAGGAAAATAGTAAGTACAAATAAAAAGATAGGACAAGCGTCTAGAGCGTCTTCCTATATGGACTATTTCACTTTGTTTTTTGAGTAGCCCAAAGTCATACTTCCAAATGTCGAGAAGAGTCGCTAGGAATGTAACTCTCCGATATTTAATGTAGAAACAATGGGCATGCAACGAATACGGCGATCGAGATCGATGGTAATCGAGAAGGAGCAAGGAACAAGGACGAGTTTGAAGAAGATGATGATGGTAAGAGTTTGCGAGTCAGAAATCAATTTGTGTGTGTAAGTTTCACATGTGGTGTATGTAATTTATAGGAGAACTTCGCCGCTCAAACTTGATGAAGACATTGAAGAACCCAGAACGTATTGTGCAAATAGTCACTGAGAAACCAATGATTGATACGAAGACATTCTTTCTCTTCTCACCCACAAATCCGTAAGTTTGAACTGTACAAAATATAGAGTACTTTTGTGTAGTAGAAACTATGTAGACTTGCTCTAAATATCTCTTCATGAAAACTCATTGTATTAAATCTAGCATGATGTAAACTTTCATTTCTCTTCTTGAAACTTTAATATGCTGCAAATTAATCTGTTTCTGTCATGTTTATTTTCAGTGTTCGCATCATAGCTCATAAAATCGTGAATCTTAGACATTTTGACAACGGTATTTTGGTGTGTATTCTCATCAGTAGTATTCTTCTTGCTTGTGAAGATGTCGTGAACGAGAGAGCTAAGATAAACACGGTAGAGAATAATCCTTTGTCCATTTAGTATTTTGAGGTCATCAAACCATTGCCACAGCACAAAACTGTACTTACCTAACAATTCAGTTTTCAACAATATCTTATTCGCCATTTTAGGTTTTGACCTACTTTGATTATGTGTTTACGACGATTTTTGCCTTTGAAGTTGTGGTGAAGGTAAACTTCCACTCTTTCGCACTTTTCTTTCTTAAACTCTTGTTCTGTTGTTATCGCATCGACTTCGTTGCTCTTTCTTTCTGCAGTAACCTGCTGTTATTTAAATCAAATTGTCCAGTTGTTGGCTATACGACTGTGACTTCGTTTTATTTTATTTAGATGGTGGATTATGGCGTCCTCTTGCACAAAGGTTCATATTTGAGAGATGGTTGGAATTTCATTGATGCTTTGGTTGTATCTGCAGCCATTGCATCACTTGTGCTGGGGTAAAATCACTTTACTTGTGTAATAAACATTCATCTTCTCTTAATTTTTTACAACTTTTTGATGACACTGTGAAATATATTTTAAAGAGCGAATCCAGACTATTCTCCAGACGCACAAAAAGTCGTCAAATTGCTGCGAGTTCTTCGTGTTTTACGTCCACTGAAGGCTGTCAATAAATCTCAGAATCTTAAGGTTTGTGCATGGATTCCCGTAAATGTTCGTTTTAGCACCGCGGTGCTTATTAAAGTTTTCTGATTCTGAGCGCGGCGCTTAATCGGGAGCAGTGCTAAAACGAGCATTTACGCGGTATCGATGTCCAGGAATATCAGTGCAGAATTGATTGATTTATTCAGTGTAAATCTAATTAATTTAGTAGAGATTTCCTCCTGGGGGAAAACTGACTATATTTTCCATCGATTTCAGGCGGTGTTTCAGTGCATTGTATTCTCGCTGAAAAATGTCATGAATATTTTACTCATCACAATCCTCTTTCTTTTCATCTTTGCTTGTATTGGAGTGCAACTGTTTCAGGTTAGTTTGCTTGCAAATGAGGAATTTGAAAAGTTTTAGCAATTGATGTATGATGTTTTCTTTTGTCAGGGTAAATTCTTCTCTTGTAGTGATGTTTCCAAAATGACGGAAGCTGAATGCCAGTGAGTATAACCTAATAATGAAATTAAGATTCTACTTTGTTTTGATGTAAACAATTTTCAAACGAAGTCTCTGTAGAACGGGAAAGTTTATTATTCTCCTTTGCAGGTATACATTTCAACTTAATTTTGGCTCGATTGCTTGACTTTATAACACTTTGCCGCGTCTCGCAGTTCTTGTATTTTCGCATTTTTACTTGTTTTTAACCAATATCACTCGCCTGTGTTTTCTTTTAATTTTAAGGGGCTCCTACTATGAATATTCCAGTGATTTAAGTGATGTAGAGACACCTGAGGTACTTCATCTTGCACCAGTTTTTCTTCTTCGTGGAGTTGTAACTTTGAGTTCTCTATTGTATGCTAGAAAAAGCCACGAGAGTGGACAAGACAAGACTGGCATTTTGATAACGTTCTTTATGGCATGAGTACCTTGTTTGCTTCTTCCACTGGTGAAGGATGGCCCTCGTAAGTAAACATCACTTGTTTCTATCACCATTCTATGTAGTTCTAATAATGGTTTTTTCTCTCAGAGTGATGCAAGCCGCCATTGATGCTACAGCCGTTGACAGAGGTCCCATTGTGAACTACCAGATTGAAGTGTCATTGTACTACATCCTCTTTGTCGTCATTTTCTCATTTTTCTTCATCAACATTTTCGTTGCTCTCATCATCCTTACTTTCCAAGACGAGAAAGAGAAAGAGCAAGGAGACTGTGAACTAGAGAGGAACCAGGTCAGACATTGAGCCCGCAAACTTTTCACAATGCGATTGTTCATGTCTTTTTCTTAACTCCATGCTAACGAAGAAAGATTGACTCCAGCAGGCACCGCAGGTGTCTTCCTATAGTAACACTGGATGAATCCTATCTAAATTAATGAATTTAATGGTAGATATAATGACACTTTGATTCTAGCAGCTGCGTTCTTTTTTTAGCGAGATTGTCTGCACATTGCAATCATAAAGAAACCTATACAAAGATTCATGCCTGATAATCCCAACTCGCTCCGATATCGCGTCTGGCAGATTGTTGATTCTGCTCCATTTGAATATTTCATCATGTTACTTATTGTCCTTAATACTCTTACCATGATGATGAAGGTATATTGCCATAGTTACTGTTGCCATAGCTACTAAACTTCGATTTTTTATTCGTACTTAAAATGATTTCTTTTCTTCTCTGCAGTATTGGAAAGAGCCAGCGACGTATCGTATGTATCTCAATACATTTAATGACGTTTTCACTTTTCTCTTCACCATCGAGGCTCTTCTTAAACTTTTCGTGTTTCGATGGGTAAGATGATTACGAAAACTTCGATAATTCTAGATCAAAGCCGGTTAGGGCTAATTAAAGTCATTTACACCAATTAGAGCCAATTAGAACCAATTAAAGCGAACTAATGGTAGTTACAATTTTCATTTGTTTAGAATTATTTCCGTGATGGTTGGAATGATTTTGATTTTGTCATTGTCTTGGGAAGTTTACTTGAGTTTATTCTTACTCATGGCTTGGTAAGTGACATTAAAGGCCAGTGAATTAGCTTCTGAGCGTTTTAACTGAAATACGCGTGTTGTTTTTTAGACAAAAAAATTTCCGTTTGATGTGAGCGTGTTTAGATTATTCCGCGCAGCAAGATTAGTGAAATTACTAAAACGAGGCTATACGATTAGGATTCTCTTGTGGACGTTCTTGCAATCTTTCAAGGTACGTACTTGTCATGTCTGATTTCATGATTTTGCTGATCTTTGCAATAAATCGCAATTTTGTTCTTAATCTAATCCAAACTTTTATTAATTCTAATCTTAAATTTTGTTGTTTTAGTCCCTTCCTTATGTTGGTATTATGATTGGTCTTCTTTTCTTTATATACGCAGTTATTGGAATGCAAGTAAGAAAATATTTTTTTAACATAAAAATGTTCTTGTTGAAAAGATATTTTCAGTTTGGGTGTACCAAACATCGCAGTTCTCTCCAAGTATTCCAGCCTCCTCCTGTACTGACTGTGGGTCAATGAATGTGTAGCTCGAACAGCTAGTCAGAAAGACTTTTTCATCACAAGAAGTGTGTTCACAATTTCCTCAATGAGTTAAATCTGCTCGTATTGTAGTTGTTTGGTAAAGTCGCGACAAACCAAGGAGAGCTGGACCCTAACAAAGAAGACAGTGATATTTGGGGTGCAATTGAACCTCGCAATAATTTCCGAAGTTTCTTTCCTGCTGTTCAAGTTTTATTCAGGTAAACCTCATCGTCTACAAGGGGTCAAAGTGCAGTTATCATGAGAAAATGAGGTTAATTTTATTCATTCTATGTGTGGTACTGTTGTATATGATGAGAAAATTGTAAACAAGCGAGACTAAGGTTGATTTGCTTGCTCTTATCATTGTTAAAAACGTCATTGCCGGTTGTAAGGAAACTCTGGACTTTTACAAGATTGTGAATGAATTTTCAGGGCAGCGACTGGTGAAAACTGGCATTACATAATGCTCGCGTGTACTTCTGAGGCTAATTGCACCGAAGATGCTGATCCCCGTCAACCAGATGGGACCTGTGGCAGTGACCTTGCTTATGTATATTTCATAAGTTTTGTCTTTTTCTGTTCGTTTCTGGTAAGTTCATAAATTGAATCATAACTGCTGCTACTCAAGATTTTTTCTGTCGCTTTTTTATCTAGATCTCTGGGAAAAATGGATTGAAAGGAATATTCACTGCTTTCTTGTTTTGATAGATGTTGAATTTATTCGTCGCTGTTATCATGGATAATTTTGAATATCTAACACGTGACGAATCAATCCTTGGGCCGCATCATTTGGACGAGTTTGTGAGAGTCTGGGCCGAGTTTGATCCCGCTGCCACGTAAGTGGATGACGTCATTTGCGAGTTTGCATTTGACTATGACGTAACATCTCTCAATCGTTTTACAAGCACTCTGTTTCTTTCGCTCTCTTTTTATTGCATCAAAAACAAGACAGCGAGCTCTCTGTCAACAAGCAAATGTTGAAGCTTTACTTCTTCTTGCATCCGTAGTCAAATCTAAAACGTTTTGTCGTTAGCCTAATGTCTCCTCTGCTCTCCGACTGTATTGTCTTACCAATGTTTGTCAACTCTAGGGGTCGAATCAAACATACTGAAGTATGTCAATTATTGCGTCAGATGGTCCCTCCTGTTGGCATCGGGATGAAATGTCCCAAGATCGTTGCTTATAAAGTAAGAATATTTAATTACTTACCCTTGAAATATACTAAACTTATTCAGGAAATTTTCCTGCATCAACAAAAGTTCAGTTTCTGTAATTTTTCATATATTTCTGTTTCAAGTGAGTGTTTTCAATTTATGCGGTATGATTACTCTTCCTCAGCGTCTTATCAAGATGAATATGCCACTGGATGAAGACGGGACAGTAGAGTTCACAGCCACATTATTTGCTCTCGTCAGAACTGCGCTGAGAATCCTTACTGATAGTAGTAAGTTGATATTGAATATATATATGCTCACTTCTGTGGTGCCAACTTGTTCGTTTCTTTATCCAGATAATTTGAAGAGGAATGATAAAGAAATGATGGCCTTATTAAAAAAAGTTTGGCCAAAACTAACCAAGAATACTTTAGATAAAATCATGCCAAAGCCACCAAAAGATCGTATGTATAATGTTAGAATGAACTAGCTGTACTATTCTGGATTACTCTCTCATGTTTATACTGCTCTTCCTGGACATCTAGTAAGAGTTAGTCTTACTACAGAATGAAACCTGTGGAATAACCTGTGGTTCATTCTAATGGCGTTACTAATTTGTATTCCTTCGTATTTTCCAGCTAGCACTCAGCGAATGACTGTAGGAAAAATCTATTGTGCAAAATTAATTTATGAAAATTATTTATTCCTTAAAAGAAAGGGAGATGCTTCGGTTAGAATTATTACATTTTTTTCGAAGCATTTTTAAGTTCTTGTCGTGTTGTCGTTTCTTTAGACTTATGAAATACATGGATAATTCTTTTTCTTTCTTATTCTTCGTACTAATCTTGATTCGAAACAGTCCTAGGTCGTCATATTAACATATACGTAATAGTCCTTTTTCTCTCTGTGGAAACAGTCATAACTTTATATATAAACATTAGGTGAAAGTTTTCCATTTATTTGCAAGGATGGAAGGAATTTGTTGCGGCGTTTCGTTGGTGGTAATGGTTATCAGAATGTGCGTGGTAGTCAGGACATTGAAAGAAATGAGGTTTGAATAACGACTTGACGATGCTAGACAACAGCTATTGGCTGACTAAAGTTGTAACCCTCATCTCTTTTAAAAAGTCAAAATATTACAAACCGCCATAAACGATACGTTGACCTTCAATATTCATGATTGTCTAGGATATCCCTATGAGATCCATGCGGGACTCGGGTACACAACCACAGTCATTACTGGCTCAGAGTAGGGTAAGCAGAAGTTTTCTGTGAGCAGTTTTTGTATACTTTAAATGGTTGTGTTTAAAGTTCGGTAAGACTCCTCTTAGCTTGCAATGAACATAACTAGTCAGTAATAAGAACTTTTGTACTCTTTTAGCATTCTCGTGCTTCGGCGAACACTTCACCTCTACCCATGCGCAGCGGCAGTAATAGTGATAGTGGAGTCTCAGAGAATGGCTATCATCCTAATATGAACCGTATTGCCATGGCAATCAGAAGTGGCAAAAATCCGTACGCAATCTACGGACTCCAGGAAACAGATGAGGGCGATGAATGGTGCTAGGTAAAGCAAAATACCACAGTTTTCAATGAAACGAACGACCTTGAAGGTTGAAATTGAAATAATGAGGAGAGAATTACGCATGAAAGCTAATTTGGGACCGTTACAACTGAAAAAGTCAAGTATTATCTATCTCTTAAACATTCAAGGTTTAATATGTTTTAGTTTTGAATGGAGCAAAGACTTCAGTATTGTGAATTGTGGTCTAAAAGACAAGGTTATCCTTGTTAATGAAAGAAAATTCGTGACTTGACAAAGAAATACAGAAACTGTTGAAAACAAAACAATATACAGTCGGGCCCAGTTAAACGATATCATCGAAAAGACTTCACAAAAAAATTATGCAGAAGATGCGTCTAGGAAAAAGAAAGTTGTTGAAATTTGGTATGTTACGAATTTTAAAGAAAGTTAAACAAAATTGTAGAAACCATTTTGTTATGCAGTTTCTTAAATGGATAGTTAAAATACTAAAAGAGAAGTTCACCACGTGTAGTACGTGTAGCAATCCGTCAAACTAAATTCGATGCTTTTGGACGTGCAGTTTTCTGTCTTGTGTTTTTGCCATCCGTTGTGAAACTGAACTTTCGTTTTATTGCTGTTACAAATGATAATACAGAATTAATATAGATGTTATTTAGAAATAATTTATAGTGCTAATTTATTTATGAAGGAACGTGTATTAAATTAATATTTGTTTTTTGAGCGCTTTTTTAAATTATTGTATACGAAATTATTAATAAAAGATGTTGTAAACAGAAAGTGCCCCGTAACACATTAAGTACTCCTTAAACTCTCTGAATCATAGGATATACTAAATAAATTGATGATTAAGTTGGTCAATATGCTTGTGCGTGCATATATGATCATTTGACAGCCTTGAGATGAGCACCGGTAATGAATGACAGGTCTTTGTAACTAACACCTTTTCATCTGCTTTCTCCTGAAAAAATCATCGACAAAAGACAGCATACAATGATCTATAGTAAGAACGTTTCGTGAAGAATAAACATCAAACATATATCTTGAAGTAAACGCATTTTTTGCGGTCGTAGAACGCTGTTCTTAATATTTCTACTAAATATTGCTAAAGAAAAAAAACAATGGGATCTGCATTTAGTCCTTGTGAATGAATAATGAATCAAGTGCGCATTCAAACATCGAACAAGAGCTCATAGCTTTTTAAAGAACGTGACGCGAAGCTTGGTGAAAGTTTTGACAATGGATGCATTTGGTAGCGTGGTTTCTGTTGGAGGTTTGGCGCTAGCTCTTGGCTCTTTCTTTACGCAAGTTGCAGAGCTGGTTAATAGTGGCAAGAACGCGTTGAAAAAGTGCAAGAATATGAAAGAAAGAGCAATAGTAGATGAGTCATTGCTTCAAGCTCCCATGCAAGTTATTGTTGGTGGAGGAATGTTTTGAAGAAAAATATAGAGAGATTTATACGCAAGAACTTGCTAGAATTTGGCATGTAATTGTATGAGATGTTCTCACGTTCCTGGCTGATAATTAGAACTTATAATTGTAATGATGTTATTATATACATCTGTGATGCACTCTGGGCTTGTGACTCTTAGAAATGCTAATGTAGTTGGAATGCTCAAACTAGTAGAAATATGTATTGTTCATAGCTTATTGACGAATAATTCGTTAAACAGAGAGCTGAGTCGCGTGAGGGTAATCTGAAATTTTTTGCAGCGATTGCTGATGGCTTGCTTGGCAACGTTAACCACATCGTGCCCCTCCTCTCTACCCTCTCATAAATCGTGTTCTCCTCCCCAGGCCTTCAAAATAGCGCGGGAAATTAAAATTCATTGTTTATATTCAAGGAGTTCGAGGAAAGGTGAGAAATAGATGTAAATTTTGAACAATTTTCGCCATGAAAAGAATCTTTCCACGCTCAAGACAACGAAGTATTATAAAGAACTATCAGAAAGATATTAAGCTAAAGAAAAATGTTGATATTTTGGTAAGGAAAGTTCAAGTTTAAATGGAAACTATTTGAAGTGTCTGTCTGCAGTTTAATTGTAACGTTTAAGCCTTATTTTGGATGCAAAACTGTCCAAAGTGGGGGAAAGATTCTTTTTACAAATAGAACAACTTCAACACTCTTTCAGATTTTCCTGGATTACATGATGTTTCTTCGAAAGCTTGCTGTTGAGGCAAACTTGAACTGTAAGGAAACAAAAGGCAAACAAATTACTGCAGCTCATGTGAGAGCTGTGCTTCCGGTAAGGCTTGTGTCCTGAATGGTGAAACTTGTGCTATGTAGCTAGTCGTATGCTTGGTATACAGTGGTCTAATTTTTGTTCCATATTTGAATAGGGTGTGTTAAAGAATTTCAGAGGATAATAAAACAATGCAAGATGAGAATTTTTGTCGTAGTTATGACATACTTACTCTACTATGGAAGCTTCAAATTGTAAATAGAACTGTAAAAGTATAAAACTGTTCAAGATATGCTATAGTGGGCTGACGTGAAGTCAGGTGCAGTTTGTGAGAGGCTCAATAAGGACGAGAAACCATAGAAGTTATTTTGCAAATTACTCTAAACGCACAAAAAAGTTATGTTAAATATGTTGATTTATGATGTGAACAGTCTCATCTATTAAATTAAATGATGGAAACTGAGTTTGCCATCTTGCTTTTGTTTTTAGAAACCAGGGTTGTGCCAGATCGTACTTTGTAAATATCCTAATAAAAGCCCCCAAAATCCCAAATTTCTGTGTTTTTGCCCAAAAAGCCCAATACCATAGTCCGTTGTTGTTACTACATTCTGTTGCACCGCACTTTGTTTAGGATATGCTTCATGGCTGCTTAAGCTAGCAGGGGCATGTCCATTTTTCCTTTGTTCATAAACCCTGTCCACCTGGTTGGACTGTCATTAGTTTTTTGCTTGCTGTGGTTACTTGTCTCAATATTGTCACAAGATCCACATTCCCCTTTTCGTCACCACTTACCAGGCCTCTCAATGGCGGTCTAATTTGTTACAAGGGTTCTTTCACTATTTGTATGAAAGAAATAAAGTATAAAGACTACATTATGTAACAGTGACACGATTAGAAACATTTGTGATCCTCATGTAATATGCAGTTTATAGCAAATTACTGCTTAACTTGATGCTTGCTGGACTTTTGAAACACAAATGTACTCAGAGTGAAACTATGAATAATTGAAAGCTTATTCCAGGACAATTGTTTTAGCAAAGCGAACAAGCAATTAGAAAGAAATTTAATACAACATTTTGCAATGATACCAATATTATAAACAATGCTGCACTACACCCCGTCAGATTGTTTAAACCAGGCTCTGTTTTATGTTTTACAACAGCAACATAGTTTCTGTATCCGCTACTGGTGCATACAGTTCTCCCTTCTTGTTGCATCTGACATTGTCAACAATCATATATTCATATTACAGAGATTTACAGTATTTATATATTGGTCTTTCAAGTACAAATGGGGATATATACAGTACATTGTGCAGTATACGTAGTACACTTAGGATAATAACGGTATATATTAGAACAGTTAGGAACACTCATGTATATGGTAATCCAGTTGCAAATCATTCCAGTTCCAGTCGTAAGAGTCCATGTCAGATGAGTCCAAGTTAGGTATGATTCCAGTCCATCACAGTTCCAGTGGTAAGAGTCCATATCAGATGAGTCCAAGTTAGGTAACATTCCAGTACATTACAGTTCCAGTCGTAAGAGTCCATGTCAGATGAGTCCAAGTTAGGTAACATTCCAGTCCATTACAGTTCCAGTCGTCAGAGTCCATATCAGATGAGTCCAAGTTAGGGTAGCATTCCAGTCCATTACAGTTCCAGTCGTCAGAGTCCATGTCAGATGAGTCCAAGTTAGGTAGCGTTCCAGCCTATACCAGTTCCAGTCGTACGAGTCCATGTTCCAATGAGTCCAAGTTAGGTGAGATTCTAGTTTCAATCGTTTAGGAGATTATTATGAAACTTGGACTTTAGAACTGGAATGTTTCTGAGCGCGGCAATATGTCAATTTGATGGATGGAAATATATATTAGTTTTAGTTTTGGTTAAATTACTGTCACTGTGGTTGAGTTATCTAAGCTTTATAAATGGCAGGAAGAAACCTTTTAACTCTGCGAAGATTCCACAAGCTTCTGGTTAATTTGGTGAACTTTTCTCTACTTAATATTTTTAGATCTCTTAAGCCATGTTGTATGTGTTGTACCACGTGAATTACCACTGTTTTAATAGTCACCTCTTGTCTGAAAGTTATCTGAACTGAAGTACTTCCAGTATAACAAAATATATTTCTCAATTTGTAGAATACCAGAGTGATCTATCCTACCTTGGTAATTATAAAACTTTAATGCCAGGCGATCCTAATTATCAAGCTAGTTTTATCTATTTGTGCTAAACAGTGTGAAATAGATAATGTGCACTGTTTGCACTGGATTGCATTGGTTAACATTAGTCAGATTGAGAAAATTCTCTTTTTAGAGTAAATGTTCAGCATATAGCACAAATGCTGAGAACACATCAGGATTTTCATTTGGTAAGAAGCTAGATACCCTAAGTTAATTTTTGTATGACAATTGATACCCATTCAGTTGCTTAACTGTATTAAGAATCTTAATTATTACCACTACAGATATGTCTGAAGAACTGCGTGCTTTAAGAGATATGGCTCGAAAATTTTCTCGTGAAGAGATTCTTCCTGTGGCAGCTGAACATGACAGGACTGGAGAGGTAGGAACCTCTGGTGAGATTTGTTCTACTTTCCTCTTTGAGATAATTGTCAATCCTAAGTATATTTTATTTAGTATCCTTGGGATTTGATTAAGAAAGCTCATGGCCTTGGTCTTCTGAATACGCACGTTCCTGAGGAGTATGGTATGACTAGCATTTGTCTTTGCAAGCCTGAGCTACAAAAATATTTAGTAAAAATCTTAGGCTATGCGCACACAGGTGCCGTTTTGAAGCAATTTCAAAAACGTTTGTGTCTCGTTTATCATTTTAACGCTTACTTAGCACTTTTCAAGGGAAAATATTTTCACTATATTAAATTAGCTGCAGCCTCTGCCCTAAATTGTTAATGCATTTGCATTTTCTCGTGAAAACACAAATGAAAACACTCAAAAACGGTACCATGTGCACATAGCCTTAATGAAGATTATCTTGATTTTAAATACTTTTTTTCTAGGTGGGCTTGGTCTTGGCTCCACAGAAAGTTGCTTTATTACAGAAGAGATTGCATATGCATGCACAGGAATTCAAACAGCCATGGAGGCAAATGGACTTGCTGTGAGTCAATCTCCTTGAGAATTGACCAGTTCTTAATAGCTTCAGAAGACCACTTGAGTATATTTCTCTGTTCCATATCTTGTGTTGTATTATAGGAAGCTCCTGTCATTCTAGCTGGCAATGATGATCAAAAGAGAAAATATTTATCAAGAATGATTGAAGAACCATTAATTGCAGCATATTGTGTAACTGAGCCTGGAGCTGGCTCTGACGTGGCTGGAATCAAGACTAAGGCTGAGAAAAAGGGGGATCATGTAAGTCATAAGCTTAATTGTATTGCTATAAGAAGTTTGCTTTAGAGTGTACTTATTTTTTGTTTTTTAGTATGTTTTAAATGGCCAGAAAATGTGGATTACTAATGGTGGTCATGCCAATTGGTAGGTCATTTTCTTGCACCATTGACCCAATGTGAATTGATATAGAAAGGATCATGAATACTGCCATGACGCACTACAGATATCAGCATGTTTATCCGGAAGAAATGAAGCATGTCTCTTTTATTTTTCAGGTATTTCGTGCTTGCAAAAACTGACCCCAACGCCAAGGCTGGTCAAGCTTTTTCTGGTTTCATTGTTGATCGTGATAGTCCTGGTGTTTCCATCGGGAGAAAAGAATGGAATATGGGTCAAAGAGCTTCAGATACGAGAGGTGTTAATTTTGAAGATGTTCTTGTGCCCAAAGAGGTAAGACTTGATGGTTGAAGCTAAGTACCCTGAGACCATTTTTAAACTATGGCATTGTTTTTGTTAGAATCTGCTTGGTGCTGAAGGTTATGGTTTCAAGATAGCCATGGGAGCATTTGACAGAACCAGACCTCCTGTTGCCTCAGGAGCTGTTGGTCTGGCACAGCGAGCTTTTGATGAAGCTATAAAATATGCCATGGAAAGAAAAACAATGGGAAAACCTATTGCAATGGTTTGTAGATTATGCTAAAGTTTTGGATACACATTGTGTTCAGTATCATCACACATGGTTTTCATGTTGTACCGGTAGCACCAAGCTATACAGTTTTTATTGGCTGACATGATAATTGGAATTGAATCTGCAAGGTTGACAGTGCTCAGAGCTGCTTGTCAAATAGATCAGGTAAATTTGCAAGCATCAGTTGGATAATGCAGTATGAATATTATGGAAAGGTAACTTTGATGTCTTATTTTAGGGAATACGTAATACATATTTTGCCTCTATTGCAAAATGTTTGGCTGGAGATGTTGCAAATAAATGTGCAACTGATGCTGTGCAAGTAAGTCCACCTTATAATTATGATATCATCAAGACTATGACATCATCATCACAAGTGTGGTGTCATCATCATTATGGCATCACCTATAAGATTTTATTACTATGACATTGCCACTACCATTATAATCATGATTAGGTCACAGTGACATCATGTCATCTATATTATGATACCAAAATTACTGCAACACCATGAAAATTAAATTCTTTGTTAGATATTTGGTGGCAATGGATATAACACAGAATATCCCGTTGAAAAACTTATGAGAGATGCTAAAATTTTCCAGGTATTTAAGCCTTTTTGATATTAAGTAAATAACAGGTGAATATATTCTTTTGATGTAATGCTGCTTCAGATATATGAAGGAACAGCTCAAATCCAAAGAATGATTGTTGCACGAGAGATTTTTGAGGAAGTGAAGAAACAAATGTAGCTGTGTACTTTCTACGGAAGCTCAGGTAGAAGCTAATTCAATGATGCATGCATTTCATCAAAAAAAGTTTTTACAACAGACTCTGGTGGCAATTTAGGACAATATATTTATGTAAATGTTTTTATTATAAAAGGCTCCACAGACCCAATGGAAAGCACTAAAACCAGCTTTATTCATAAATATGAATGCAATAAATTAGATTGAAATAAGTTATTTTTATTCTGTAGCATAGGTAGGCAAGTGAGATCACATAAGTGTTTTAAAAAAACACATTTGAGGTTAGTTCACTGGAGACTTACCTATTCTTTACTTTCATGCATATTTTACAATATTACTCTGTTTAAAGGGGCTGGCATATATTCATGGTGATCCTATTTCACTAGGGTTTCCTTTACTATCCACTAGTGATTCTTGCATCTCTACATCAGTTTTTGTTGCTTCACTTGTGGCTTTACCCCTGAACAGAATGATTAAGAACACAGAATAAAACCTTTCTAAGATGCGAAACAAGTAGCTCTATATTATTTGCAAGCAAAGATACAAGCTTTTGTTGTATAGTTGCTCATACACTTACTTTCTGCCAATAGCCATGACGCCATACAAAGCGGCTGTTACTATGACTGCGCCGCAGCCAATAAATGTTGATACTTCTCGACATAAGAAGAATGGAAGTAAAGCAACACTGACAAGAAAAACATACACTGTTGAAATTCTGGGAAAAGGAAAAGTGAATTTCTCAACACAAATTTTTCTTTACCACAGATACAGAAATGCTTTTATCCAAAATTTAAAATGATCCTCGACCCATTTGCTAAACTTTAGAATTGTTTCAAGTTTAAAACATAGGACAGGAGCTTCTAAGGTCACGACAAGTAAGCCAGATGCACTGAAACAAGTGAAAAAGATGTGCTCAGAACATTGTGTAAAACATAAATTGTGTACATAGCATACTTATTGACTAAGCAATGATTTTAAAACTGGAACATACATCATAATTGCACCAGCTGTGATACATATAGGCGTCACTGAGATCATGACAAATGCACCAAAACCAATGCTCACTAAAGATCAAATAAAATTTAATAACAACACATACAAATAAACGTCTTGTCTGATAGACATCATCTGTTCCGGATCATAAGGGGGCAATGTAAATGCAGTGAGCCCTGCTATACATTCACTGACATATAGTGATTGACAACTGGACATTAATTATGCTAATATATGTATCACTTGTTACATTTTAACATAGCCATGGCAATACTTTAATTGACAATTTTGAGTACTTTGGCCTAAGTCCACAGTGCAAAACAGTTTATTTGGAAACTGCAGAATACTTTTATATAAAAAACATATAAGATACGCGAAACAGTAGTTTAGTAAATTTAACAACAGCAATTTAATAACATTTGACGGCTGCAAATTATATTATATATACCCATTGTAAACAAACTTGTAGTTTCAGGTAAAACTTTCAAAAATACGTTGATTGACATTTCTAGTTATTGTTCAGTATTGAAAAATAATACTTATAGATATCTCTACACCGAAATTTCTTCCAAAATGTAGGAAGGACAAAGTTGTAACTATTTTGCCAAACAATGAGTCAGCTGTGAGATTTTAAATATATTTTAGATCTCCAAGTTAATACTGAAAATCAGACTTACAAAGGGCTGAAAATGCCCCCCATACTTTAATCATGAGCCTTATAGCACCAGGAACCTCTGCACTCTCATTACCAGCCATTCTATCGGAGAAATTTACGATATTTTTACGATTACATTGAAAATAATTTGCTATTCAAGAACAATAACACGATGTGTGAAATTAACAACCATTTATAGAGGAAGTGACGTTTTGTTTACTTCCTGTCAGATTGAACCGGAAGTAAAGATATATTAGACTGTCTTTTGCCATAATATGACCAGAATAGCATTTAATTATTGCTAAAGAAAGCCAAGGGAATTTTATAAACATTTTCAGGAGCATATAAACGAGTTTTGATGCCAAAGATTCTTAGTTTTTATTTCATATATATTTGTGAAGTGTTGGCAACCTAGTGCTCAGTCTCTTGATGTGAAAGCGCGATATATGGAATGTTCGCCGTAAACAAAACACACAATTCCGCTTCTTTTCTGTTTTATTTGCCAAAATGAGAGATGTTGAATTAAAGAAAGCTTTACGTGGCGATAGTAGTTTAAATATTAAAGTAACTAACGCGACGGGAAAAGAATTTGACTTGTCTTTATGCCCAAGTCGGAGTGTTCAATGGCTGAAGGAGCGAGTGAGCGGTGAAAACCCCAAAGATGGAGTTCATTATAAACTGTTATCTATGACCTCAAATCGCATTTTAGACGAGAAAAAAACACTAGAAGAAGAAGGCATTAAAGAAAATGGTCTGTAATCATGTTGACAACTTCATTTTTATGTTCTAAATATGCATTTGAAGTAAAAGTGTTCATATTTTTGACAATGATTGTTATTTGATGTTTTTAGATGAATTATTACTTGTAAAAAGACGAAAGCCAAGAAAACCTAACAAAGTAAGAATTTGTTTGAAACAATATCTAGCAATTGAAGTCGATGAGATTATAATTCATTGTTAGTAAAGCTAATAATACATAGGTATGTTTCTTTGTATGAATGTGTGATGTATCCTGGTGTCATTTGATCAAATAGTTTAATACTGATTTTAGCAACTTCTTCTAAGTATTGTAGCTCCTCACAAATTATTTGCATAATCAGCATGTTGTCATTTTGTTGTGAAGGACAACCAAGTTGCATATAAAGGTCCAGATGCTTCTAAGATTGATAAATTGACAGCAGAAGCTGGACAAGTGAAAGGAACAAAAGTCACAGATCTTGGTGCTGCTGCATTGCATTTTGATGTATGCTAAGTACAACTTTTCATTCTTTTTACTGAGAAATTCGAATGTTTCCAACATTGCCCTGCCTACAACTACATTGAATGGGTGCTTGATTATTTTAGTTTAATCGTGAGCTGCAGAGAATTTTAATAACATTGATTGACGCGGCCCATCTTGTTCAGTTTGACAACGAAGATGAAGATGAACCTACAACATCTGGTCTGATTTTTGATTAAATATAATGAACATGAATTTATATTGTTCAAATTATATAATCATTTGTTATCTTTTGTAGAAAAAATGGCATTTGACTCAAGTCACTCTGTTGATAAGGTTACGTGTATTGATAAAAGGAGTGCACAGTTTTTATCATGGTATTACAGAAATCATTTTATTCAATCCTGAATATATCTTTCTTATAGGATCATCTTAAACAACTAACTGACATGGGATTTACGGAAGTGAAAGCAACAAAAGCACTTCTATTAAATAGGTAACAAATCTCTGTCATTTTATTCTGAGGCACTATAATCTGACTGCTCTAACCTTTTCCCTAAAAATTTGTGTCTATTTGTTTGGTAGAAAGTCTGGGGTTGAAGGAGCCATGGAGTGGTTGTTACATCATGAAACTGACCCTGAAGATGAGCCTGAAGTTGTTGTTGAACAAGAGCCAAGTAAAGTTGAAACAGAATCCCCCACAAATAAATGTCGAAAAAGACGAGAGTTTGTTCCAAACAGAAAAGTGAGTAATTTACATTTGATGCATTTTACTTGATCCATGTTTAACACTATTCCTGTGCATGCATAGGGAGTTGAAATTTTGAAAGATATGGGATTTCCTGAAGAAGATGTCATTAAAGCATTGAAAGCAACAGGGAACAACCAAAGAGCTGCAGTATGATGCTTGATGATGTTCCATTTCCACATTATTTTGTATGTCTTACTAGCTAGGTTTTTGTAATAACTTTATAACTTGTATATAGTGTGATTGGTTACTTGGAGAAAGACATGATGTTGTTGATGATAATGATCTTGGCTTAGATCCAGAAAGGTAACATGAATTGATCCTAATAGTGAACTTCACTACATTGTCTTTATGATTATTGGTTTTTCTTTAGTCCACTGTATGCTGCTATCATGGAGAACCCTGCTGTGCAGCTGAGTCTCACAAATCCCAGAATATTGGCAGGTATAGCTTGCATGTATTTTGGTACTTTTATCATGTTGCTCGACACAGAGATCACGGATGAATGAAATGCATTTTTCTCTTGTCAGCTTTTCAAGAGATGTTAGAAAACCCATCAGCAAATGGACATTATATTACAGACCCTGAAACTGGCCCTGTGCTTCTTCAAATATCACGTATAGTACAAGGGTTTGCTAGATAGCGAAGCTAGTTAATATCTCGAATTCAGCGACAGTCAATGTCTTACGTTTTTTGCTTGAAAAGTTAACAAAAAGCAAATAATGAAATTTCTATGATTCTATTTAGACTCTTATCTCTATAGGATCCTCTTTATACCACTTGACTGAATAATTAAAAGTAATAAAATTACATTTTTTATAAATTTTTGTGAAGTAATTGAGAATTGGTGACCATAATAATTGCCTTACATGAAGTAATGGTAGACATTTAGGCAAATATCTAGAATCATTTTATAAACGTGAAAAACAATAAACACAGTAGTTTTGTATAAAGTGGTAGTTATTTTGCCTTCTATAACGTTCTTAAAGCAATTTGTTGAGTCTGAAAAGGGCTGGTAAGTATTGTAAAAATTGAAGAACAGAAGAATAAATGGACTACACAAGCAGCATTGAAAGCACGGAAAATAGGAAGCTATACATTGGCTGACTTTAATATTTTTTGTTTATTTCGCAGGTAGTTGAGTAGAAAAACAAGTGGCACTTTCTGCTCCAGATGCTCCCAAGATGGCTGCCATATTGAGGATGATCATGGATGATGCAATGATAGGAAATGGACCAATCAGAGGACAGAATGGAATGTTATCAGAATTCAGAAAAAGGAGCTTTGTTATGATTTTTGGAGCGAAATTACCATAATTATTGCGATAAGGAGTGCGTTAGTTCTTCAAGCAAACCTGCTAGAGAAAACATAAAATATGAAGTACAAGGATAAATAAAAGCATTTTTTTGAAATGGAGGAGGAGATATAGCACCAAAGAAATCGCGAACAAACTTTGTTCATTGACCTTGAGGTGTACACTTGTACTCATGGTTGGACTCGCGTTTAAAGACTAAACTATATTGTCGCCGTGAATATTTAAACACCTGACACTCTCACTTTAAATATACCAAAATGGAATTTATACTTCAGTTGAAAATGTTATTATGGAAAAATTATGCTCAGAAAAAGCGAAGACCGGTGAGTGTTAGAAATTTAATTTTAAAAATATTTTGGAAGCCACGTATGCACCATGGACTTTAGCACGTCGTGAAAATGTTATAATTTTTGCTCTATTTTTTTGTAGTTTGTCGTGGCGTTTGAAGTGCTTATACCTCTCGTTTTATTTTTGGTTTTAATGGGAATTCGTTTGAGAAGACAACCAGTACCTATTGATGAAAGTGAGTGCAAAAATTGATTGTGAATTTGATCAATGGTGTTTAGGATAATTTGGGATAGTTTCACTTTTTTCAGACATCTAAACATGTCATTTGTTTGCCAGGGAATTTTCTTCCTAAATTAAACCTTTTAAAAATTGTACAATGAATTTGTTGTTTTTTTTGTGTCCTTTTATTTACATGAGTTAAGATGGCATGTAATTGTTTTCTTTGTCTCACAATTTAACAAGGAGACGTGATGCTCTCACGTTGTCCATCATTCTCGCCCACTGTTCTCGCCCCATATTTGTACAATTATGTGAGAGCTTATAGAAATTTTATTCCAGGAAATAGCCCTATATGTCCTTGGGGTCAGGGTGGCATTTCACACTGAGCTACATATTTAGAGATGACATTTGAGGTTGTTGATTAGAACCTTGCAATTATTGTTTACCCAATGAGTGTGAATTTTTCAGCTCTTTTTTATTTCATTGAATCTGATGTGGACAATTTTATTCTGACTTACAATGGCAATTTTATTTCATCTGACTTTAGTTTTGATTTACAAATACTCTCACAATTAAAATTGTCTGGCATTAGACAGAAGAGGGTAGATATAAGATGCACTGAGCACATTGCTGCTGACTGGGTTCATCACAAATATATTTTCTTTTTTGAGTTCATATAGCAGTATTATATTATAGGTTTATTTGCATTTAGATATATTTGCAGTAAAAGCATTACCATCTGCTGGTATTATTCCTTTACTTCAAATGTTTTGTCCAAATAAAACTCAAGATCAACATGGCTTTCCTATTTTCCATGAGTCAAGGTAATTATCAAATTTCTGTAGATTATGAAGTTTGCCATTTCATGTACGTTAGCACTTAGTAGGCTAAGATACCCAGGTACTCTATTTTTATTTGGTGAGCATACGTTTCCTTGTGATTCTGACAATACTTTGTATTTCTCTTAGAACGCATGAGCTGCTAATGAATCTTACACTGATATTAAAAAATGTTGACAAGAATCATGGGAAACTGGCTCCTTTGTTTGATGATGATTTGAATTATGATTATGGCGAGGTGCTGCAGGAATTATCAAACAATGATACTCTCAAAAGAAATGTGCAAGGTTTGAAGCCATGGTTTGAGAGGAAAATCACCTAACATCAGACTTTGTTATTTTATTCTATTTATAATGCCATATGATTTTACCTTGTCTATTGCCAGTGTAACAATCAAGTATAATCAAGAGTTTAATCTGGTCAAGGAATGAAGCAAACATTTTATTCATGTCTTTCTCAACTTTTTTAGACTTTGTTTTGCAAGATGTTTTTAATGATCCAGTTGAATTTAGAAGATTTTTGATCCAGAATTTATCTCTTCCTGCAAATATGAGTGAAGCATTGTTGACCTCTACTGTTAATGCTAGCAATGTATGCATACAAAATAATTTGTGCTGCATACAATAATCTTTTCCAAGCTGAGACTTCCTTCTCTTTTAGGTTGTACAGATGCTTGATGAGTCAGTGTTAGAAGAGAACCCTTCAGTGGAATATCAAGAGAGACTAGATAATTTAAAGAATAGATTATTATTGCGTTCAATACTTGAGCCAAATTTCTTAAGTAATCCTCAAGAAGTTGGAAAGATGGTCACAAGTACAATGTATACAAACAGTGATCAAAACATTAGCAGCATTCTTCAGGTATATCATTCTTATTCAATAATCACTAATGTATTAATTGTTCTTGAAAGTAATAATTATTTTACAGGCAATGTTTTTCAATCCTGGTAAACTGCAAAGCATATCATGCGACAAGGAGAAGTTTGATTCTCTTATCCAAACACATCAGCCACCTGACCAACAGGTAACTAACTGGATTCCTTCATCTAGAACTCTAAAAGCACCTGGTGTTTTGTTGTTCAGCCGCGTTATATTGGATGGTGTCTTTTAGTTGATCCTTTTTAAAATTATTTTCATAGGAGAAGTTAAGACAACACATGTGTTCCACTTTAACTGATCAACAACGTGCTGAACTCTCAAGGGAGCTCTACAAACAAATTAATACAAGTGCTTTAAATAAGCAGGTACAGCTCAGAGGTGTTATCTCATTGCTGTGCGACTGCAAGACTCAAAGTACTGCCGCATATAGTATCAATTAACCTTATATACTTACTAGCTATTGTTACATCTTAACATATATTTACTTACTATTTGGAGAACTAGGTTAAGTTTGATATGTTATGATGTACGTAGCAGCTGTTGGATGTTCCTAGTGTAATTTTTTCCTTGAAATTTTCAGCTAGCGAAGAGTATTACAGTTGCTAATGGATCAGAGGTAGCTGTCCCTTTCCATTCCTTTTTAGCTTTGTTGTTTTAACTTTCTGGTTAATAATGTTGGTATACTTGCCATTTTCAGTCTCTGTATGAAAAATATGAAGGGCCTACTTCTTTGATAAATAAAAATGTAAGTATGAAAAAGTAGGCAAATAACTTTGGATGTACAAACATGATGTATAAAAAGAAACAGTTTGTTGATTACTTCTCAAACATTTTAAGATCGAATTACTACAAGAAAATGAAGAAGTATTGCATGCTGGTATTGCCATTGCAAATATGCTAAAGATCAATGATAGTTCTACACTTGATTTTGATGAAAGAGAAACACACGAGAATGCAAATGTTCTTCTGGTGAAGAAAATATGGAAAGTGATTGGTCCAGTATTATGTGGACCTCGTGAAGAAAAATATGAGAAAGACCCTTGTCCTGATGCTATGTATTATCATCAATCCAACTCTAGAGCTCTTCTTCTGATGTTGTATCTTATGACGAATAAACCTCTCATAGTCTACTCACCTCGTGGCCCTGACGTTGATGCTGTTGTTAAAAGGGTAAGGAAGCTGTTAAAATGCGGTTAATTGTGATCAACTGATTTCATATTGTTTTGAGATATTCTGACATTGTGAAGAACATTTGAGAACGTTGTTTTCTGTCAGAGATTAGTAGCAAGTGCTATCCAATATAAGTGCACGATGTTTTCATTATGGTAAGGACACTTTCGTTGCTCTCAGCAATTTCAGATTAATGTAAAACCTTGTGTATAAAATTTCCAGGAATGATTATGTGATGATGTAGGTCATTTATTTGCTAGCAACATAATTTTCTTTTCTCTTTAGGCCAACTGGACTTTCCAAGCTGTAGCAGACAGTATTGATGCTGGTCACTGGTGGCTAAGCTATTCTAATATGGTTCAAACCAACATCAATTCACAGAACTTCACGGCCAGATTGAACTCTATAAAAACCTTGCTTGCTTTGTGGAGCCAGAATGAAGATGCACTTGATAGTAAGACAAGAGATATGCTGAACCTTGACCGCACCTTTCTCTCGACTTTTGACATTGGTGAGACTACCAAGAATCTCAAGTCTGTTGATGGTGTTGTAAGAGCTTGGTTGAACAAGATTGAAAATATTACTTTGGATGTGTTTTTGGGATTTAACTCTTCTGAGGAACTGGATCATTTCATGTCAAATAGAAGTAGTATGCCTAAGTATAAAGATCGCAAAGTTATTGCAGGTAAGACTTGCTCAATTCTAGCAGTTTGGTTTTCTTCTGAAGAAGTACTGCTTGATCTGTAAGAACTGATGACTATTGTTGGACCTGTTGGAAGACCAGTTTTGAACCATGTGATCGAGTCATATACAATGTCTCATTGTTTAGGAATCGTGTTCACAAATATCCCTGAAGATGGTAAACTACCTCCTCATGTTGAATACAAGATCAGAATGAACAGTACATTCTCAGCTGACACAACTCTTATTCGAAGCAACTATTGGCAGCCTGGACCTGAGTGTGAATTTCAACCGTACTATTTTATGGGTTTTGATTGGTTCCAGGATATATTTGACCGTGCCATAGTCGACCAACAAGTGAACACTGGTGAAAACCTGGCTCCTGCATCATATTTACAAGAAATTCCTTATCCTTGTTACAATAGTGATAGGTATGTGTTTCTACAGGTAGATGTGAAGAACTAGAAAACACAAGTTGCAGTAAATGGTCTGGACTATCCTTGTTAAGAATATTTATGCATAGTTATTAAGACACCTTTGAAGCCACAAAAGTTTTATAGCTTAATTCGTACTTTACCTTAAATCTCTCTTTGTTTTTTCGCTTTGCATGCAGGGAGGATGTTAGTTGAATTCTCTTTGTCTTTTAGTTTTATGTTTGTGATCAAACATATGGTGCCTCTTTGCATGGTCGTTTCATGGATCTACACTGTTGCAATTACTGTTGAAAGCATCGTTTATGAAAAAGAACTAAGATTAAAAGAATTTATGAAGATGATGGGTCTTAGTAATTTTGTACATTGGATTGCTTGGTTTATAACAAGTCTCTGCTCAATTTCTATTACTGTTGCATTACTCACTTTAATCTTGAAGGTCAGTGAATTCGTTTGTGATTAATCTATGCCGGTGAATATTCTCAGTTCAACTTTAACTTTTTTCACAGTATGGTAAGATCCTGACGTATAGCAATCCATTTCTGGTGTGGTTATTCCTCATGCAGTTTGCAGTGGCGACCGTTGTCTTTTGTTTCCTCATCAGTGTATTCTTCTCAAAAGCCAGGTTTGCTGCGGCCTGTGGTGGAATCATATATTTCTTGACGTACATGCCTTTTGTATTCATATCCATACGCGAAGACGCTGCGCAAGTGAGACTCAGTGGGACTATCAAGTCATTTGCTAACTTATTTTCAACTACAGCATTTGGTTTGGCTTCAAGATACTTTGCTTTGTATGAGGAGCAGTCCATAGGAGTGCAATGGTCGAACATTGGCGAAAGCCCAGTAAGTCATTCTGAATTGTCTACTTCACTGAATAACTGATTTGTAATCATTCGTATAATTCTTTATACTTCTTCACTTTACAATACTTTTAGATACCTGGGGATGATTTCAACATCCGCAAAGTATTTATCATGTTGATTGTAGATACATTCTTGTATGCTCTCTTGGCCTGGTACATCGAAGCTGTTCATCCTGGTTCCTACGGTCTACCCAGACCCTGGTACTTCCCATTTCAGGCCTCGTACTGGTTTGGTCACAACACAAAATCGTGTTCCAAGTTCTCGCGTAATTACATGATAGTCAGTGATGAGGACGCACCCCCCGGTGCTCATGGAATGTTAGCATGTGAAAAAGACCCCCTGAATCTACCCTTAGGCGTGGTCATTGATGGTCTTGTTAAGGTACAGCACCCGTATAGAAGCTCAGTAAAGCCTGGAATTTACTGGCAATGTTCTTTGATGTACTGTCAGTGATTATTGATGAAGAAAATCATTTCCAATGAACCAAGGATTTTACGCTATGTGCACATGGGTGTCGTTTCCAGTATTTCCAAAAAAACGTTTTTGGTCTCTTTATCGTCTTTTTTGTCGTTTTAGCGCCCAAATTCACACGATCCAAGGGAAAATTATGCAACATGATAAATTGACTACAGCTTCTATCGTAAATTGATGACATTTGCATCCGTTTTCGTGTTAAAACGCTTGTGAAAACGTTCGAAAACCTCATCGTGCGCACGTAGTCTTAGTCATCAGTGATCGCTGACCATGTAGTCTGATGAATTAGGATACAGAAACACCAAGTTTGTGTTTAAGTCTCCTCCTATTGACAGCATTTTACTATATCTGACAAATGTATTTTTGAAGGTCTACAAGTCAGGCTCAAAACGTGCTGTAGATCGCTTGACTTTAAACTTGTACGAAGGTCAAATTACCTCATTTCTTGGACACAATGGAGCTGGCAAGACAACCACCATGTCTCTACTCACTGGATTATTCCCTCCCACTATGGGCACAGCATACATCTATAGCAATGATATACGATATGACATGGATGATATCAGAAAGAGCTTGGGTTTTTGTCCGCAACATAATGTCTTGTTCGATAAGTAAGTTATTAGAACCATCTCTCAGTTCCATGTTATTGACTTTGATTGACTTAAATCGGGATACGATTATCAGTATAAATGACATAATGAAGTTGATTGAACAATCTTGCCTTTCACAAAGGTTGACTGTAGAGGAACATCTTTGGTTCTATGCAAGATTGAAAGGGATGCCGTCTCATCTTGTGTGTGGGGAAGTTGATAGGTAAGATACACATGACAAATTGTCATAGTTAAAGAAATAACACCGCTCTCTTTGTATCCATTCCGTACATCTACCATTAAAATTTTTTTACCTGAGGAATCTTGCTTTCATTGCTACTCTTTTCCCGTTCTCAAGTGTAATATTTGTTTATTTCTTTTTCAGATTACTGATTGATCTAGATTTGCCCAGTAAACGTCACAATCTCGTTGACACCCTCTCTGGTGGCATGAAACGCAAGCTATCCATTGCTGTCGCCTTCGTTGCTAAGTCACGCATGGTTATCCTGGACGAGCCCACTGCTGGTGTTGACCCGTACGCTCGCAGAGCAATCTGGGATTTGCTCATCAAATATAAACAAAGTGAGAAGAACAACAAACTCGAACTCGAACTATAGACCTTATGCCGCTGACCATCCAAAAATCCAAAATGCTTATTTGATTAAGAACACTGAGCCTGCAATCTCATCTCAACCCCACCCATGTGTTCACAATGTTTTGTGTTGTTTTTAGATCGTACAATTCTTTTATCTACTCATTTTATGGAGGAGGCAGATGTTTTGGGAGATAGAATTGCGATCATATCAGAAGGCAGACTTCGTTGTGTTGGCTCATCCTTGTTCTTAAAAAGTCATTTTGGAGATGGCTATAACCTTGCTTTAGTCAAGCAATTATCGGGAAGCTCACAGAACTCATTTTCAAACACACCTCGAGAGTCTTCGTCTAATTTGGGTATAGTCCCGCCAGCGAATACCCCGCAGTCTAGCACCCCACCTATCATTATAGTGGGCAGCGATCCCTCTACATCCAGTGGACAAGGGACACCCACCTATGAAAACGTCTTGTCGTCAAGTCTTGGTTCCAGTCCTAATATGTCTGCGCTATCGCCTCTTGGAAAACTGACAAGGCAATCTCCGAGAGGTTTGGGAACTAATGTAGATTTTTATGAGATGTGATATCGTATCTCGTCGATGAACGACATCCTAAACTTCTTGACGGATAGATTCATTTGTCAGCGTATCAAAATTCAGTTGTAGTTCCTTCCCCTACGCAAATAATATTGTAACTGATAGTGTAAGACGAGTATTTTCATGTTTCTAGGAAGTACACTCTCTATCAATGAGGCATGTACAGAAAGTGTGACGTCATTTGTTCAGACGTATGTTCCCTCAGCGAGACTGATTCAAGATAGTCGACATCAACTCTCTTTCATGTTGCCCAACAATGTCGTAAAAAGAGACGGTTTTGGTAATTTCTTCGCTCATCTTGAGGAAAACTTAGATTCTCTTGGTTTAAAAAGTTTCGGCATCACTGAAACGCCTTTGGAAGAAGTGAGTAGTTTTTTTTATTCTCTCTCTCTCTCTCTCTCTCTCTCTCTCTCTCTCTCTCTCTCTCTCTGAGTGATAGCCACGCAATCCCGGTG
>JAOBYK010455233.1:0-14154 GCA_025434845.1 Phenganax subtilis | reverse complement strand
AGCATGTTAACATAAAAGTGTTTGACATAAAATGGAAAATCCAAAAAGATGAGAAGCGAAGAAACTCTGGCAAGAAATAACGACTCTGACGTTTGCCGTAGCGTTTAAAGGTGAAGGTTAAACTCTCTAATCTGACATTTCTGAGAAATGTGATTTCTAGGCGCGCAATTAACGTTACATTATACCTATTACCGTTAAATATTGTAAATTGCCATAGAAACAAGCCTAGGAAACAACGTCACAGTTTATCTCACTAGAAACGTCAATTTCCAACGCTTGCAGTGAATGTCACTAACGTTTCCGCTTGGCACTCAACCGGAATCGGCTGTAAATTACAGTACAAGTTGATACAGTTGCGTTCCAACGCATGTTCCATGCGAAACTGCCGGAGAGGGGACAAACCCAGCCAGTATAGGAAGTGATGTCACCGAATCGAATGCGCAGTTAATCAATTTCTTGTCCCGGAGTTTGTATAAATATGGCGGCCGTCTAAAGGTTTTGAGTGCCGATGAGCTTGTACTATGAAGTGAATTGTAAGCGTTTTGCCTTTGTTCTTGTGGTTTTATTACGAAAAACGGAAGGACAGGTACCATATCTAGTACTTTAGATGTAACAAAACACCTTATTGAGTGTTAACGAGGATTTTTTGAGCATTCGAAATGACTGGTGAACGTCTACGCATGCGACCTTGGTTGGAATGCCAAGTTAACGATGGCCGCATTCCGGGATTGGTATGGATCGATAAAGGCAGGGGAATGTTTAAAGTGCCGTGGAAGCATGCGGGAAAGCCTGGTTTTGTTTTAGAACGCGATGCACAACTGTTCAAAGAATGGGCCAGGCACACGGGGAAGTACAAAGAAGGCGACCAGCCGGACCCGTCGACTTGGAAAACTCGATTTCGGTGTGCCTTACATAAACTGCCCGACATCATCGAACTAAAAGATGAAAGTAGCCTAGACGGCGAAGAGCCTTTCAGAGTTTTTCAACTTTTGCCAAAAGGTAAGGAGGACTCGTAGAATAAACTATGTGGTATTGTACTTCGGTGATGTATCGCGTATATTGAAACAACGTGATTGTAGCAGACAGGATATTGGGGGAAAACTAATTGTTGTAATTATTGAACATCTTGGTGAAGCTATACTACAAAAGTGTTTATATACACAAGATAAAACCTTATTTGTATTGCCCCTACTACTAGTAAAAATAAGTTATAGAGTCTTTTTGTATAGTTTGAGTACATACAGTACGGCACTATGTAAAGGGTGGCTGTGGTGTTTTTGAGACTTTAACCAGCAGGAAGTACTCAGAACCGAAACTAGTTCAATTCATCGCTAGTTCCGACTTTCGACAACAAACCTTAACAATTGTAATGATAGTGTTTGTGTTGAACTATTTGATAGGTATGTCTGTTTATGTTGCACAGCAAGCCCCACTACAACAATATGTTGCGTTTAGAGGACGTCTTACATTATTTGGCTATTGTCTAGGCACGAGAAACGATCGGCTAGAGTCTATTCCTTCGCCAGCATTCACCGATGTTTCTGTTTCTCCTGGACCAACTATGGACTTGGTAATGAACTTACAGATATAGTACACAGATATAATAATGATAATAAAACTTTATTTAGAGACGATTAATTCACAAGAAATATGCGAGTTAAGATAGACCTAATCTTCCTTTGGACCTCTGTAATGTGAGCCTTGTCAATACGATTTTCCTTTATGGGTACGACAATCAAAAATCTCAGTCCCAGGGTAATAAATTGTGTGGTGTTTTTCGTCAATTATAAGCGTCCAGTGTGCTTGTATGGAGGTGCTTGAGACAGACAGTAGATCAAGGATATAAGATAGTAATGTTTGTTGATCGAGCTGTACCAAATTTATGACTTCACTCTTTTTTATTACAGAATCCTGATGAGTCGAGTGTTTTTGGTAAGTTTATAGCTGTATTTTGGGAATGAAATTAGTAGATGATACTGTTGAGGTAGTTTGTTTTTGTTTTACATTTTCTTATTACAACTAGAATAAACTGTGCTATTGTAAAATATCTGCTAGCTGTTGATGATAAGACCTTCAACTTGGATTACTTCTAAGGCCCATTTCACATGTTGCACTTTTCATGTACTGAACTCAAATTAAAGTTAATTCATGAATTAAACACAGCAGATGAGCAGTGTCTGAATCAGGGTTGCTCCGAAGTCGTACTATGTGACTAGCTCTGGCATACTTCTGTCACTCCAAATTAAACTAGCTGTACCTTACTGATTCAGATGCCGCTCTGCCGCCAAACTTAAATCATGAATTAAGTTTGATTTTAGTTTGGCGTGTGAAAAGTTCGGCTTTTGACACAGCAGTCATCTTCAAAAACAGTTAACCACTTAAGTTTGGCGTTTGAATTAATGCTGCGCCAAGGTTACTCCTGCTTTGATCTTAACACAACTGAGTTTGGCACATGAAAAGTTTGACATTTGAAACAGGCCTAAAATTGTCGCAATGCCCTAGGTGCTTTTCAAATTCAAGAAAATGGTGATAATGCTGTCGACGAAATGCAAGCATCGATTATTGATGATTATTCTGTTGATGAATGGAATGACACTGCTGTTGAACAACTGAGTATGTATATTATTTATAGGCTGTTTACATATTTTCAAGTTTATGTCAATAATGATAATTCCAAGGTACTTCAGCCCATGTGTAGGGTGAGGATAGTTGCTTTTCATTGCCCATATTTTCGGGAGGTTTTTTGAGGGTATGAAGTTACAATTACCAGTACCACTATTTATGGTGGTGTATATGATATACAAATTTGATTTTGTAGTTTTGCTATTGTACAATATTGTATTTTGCTGTTTATTTTCTCAGATTTGTTGGACACGAATGACTATATGAATGGATTACCTAATTTTTCAGAACAAGCTGGGGCAGTTGGTCCTCCTTTGGCTGCAATAAATGACATGATTGGAATGAATCCAGCAGGTTAGCAGAATACACACTAGAGTGCAGTTTAGCGGATACCAGGGTAGGGCTAGGGTCATAGATGAGAGACTAGCAGATGACCGACTTAGGCTTCAAACCACTGATTTCGGTGTAAGTGGCCGCCATTAACCTAGCAGTTGCCCTAAACAAAGGCAATCATCCCCGGGCGCCATCTTGAAAACCATTTGTCAAAGGGGGTGAATGCCTTTCTGTAGGGCACTTGCTAGGATAATGGCCTCCATGAAAATCGCAGGAAAGTTGACTTAAGCAATTTTGGGGGCAGTCGGACATCTTTTGGTCTCTAATCTGTGCTAGGGTTGTGTTACCGGATCAACGTTCTTAATATTTTTTTGGGTGGTCAGCGGCATAAGGTGTCGGCTAAACTGCATTAGCCCTGCAGAATATTGAGCAGCTTTTGAGAACTTGAGTCATAAGAAATCCATGCCATGTCTCTGAAAAGGTGTTATATATGATGTTAAGAATACTTTTATTTTTCATTCTGAAGCGATGCAAGTTGGAGTAAAAATTTTCTACCAAGCAAATCAAGTTTTGGAGAAGAACGTTGGAAATCATTATGGCTGCCGTTTGTATTCAGGTGTTGACGTCACTCGGGCTCCTGGCTACAATGAGAGTCTGGCACTAGTATACGGGCCTCCGCAAGTAGAACAGATACGTTTCCCGGATGAAGGAAGCGTGCCTGATATGATGGAAAAGTTGAATCGCGGTTTACTCCTGGAATGGGAACAGAACAGCATTCAGGCGACCAGATTTTGTCAGGCGCATGTTTATGCAAGCGGCGGGTGTTTGGGTTCCAATAGTATAATACCGCTGGTTCGCGGTCAGCCGACCAAAGTTTTTGACTATAACTTTTTCTTGGCGGGTTTGGCCGATTATAAACTCTCCAAGGCTCCTGTACCATTGTACGAAGTTTTTTTCTCATTCGGCCAACAACCTGCAACAGCTACAACTGTCGATCCGGGTGTGTTGGTAGCGGTTTCGGTTACGCATATGAATGCTAAGGCGAGTATCAGCAAAATGGGCAGCGCCTCGGATGTAGTTATGTCCATTGAAGACGAATGTGACATTTTGGCAAAGCAGTTACAACAAATCGTCAAGATTCATCAACCGAATCCATGATAATTTATCCCGTACAGCGAAATATTTTTATCCCTAGACCTAATCGAAAAACGATATTTGTAGTTTTTTGCCACGACTAAAAACCACTTTTAAAAGCTGAGCCAAAATCCCGGATTAATGGAAGTCTTCAATATGATATTTTATGACTGGGGCCAGTTTCGAGTTTCACGACGTATGTCGGCAAATGTTGGTCCGCCATTTTGGTATATGTGATATCAATTGTAAAATTCTGGAAATCAATGAGTTCCAAAATGGTAGCGAGAACTTTTTTAAAGGCATGTATTCACAAATCTTTCGATTTATTTGTGTTTTCCAACGAAAGCTACAAATTATTGAATCATAATATTTTCAATGCTTGCCATTTTAAAAGTTCATTGACGAGAAAGCGAAAAAACGAGAATATTTTGAAAACATATACTATACATCGATACAACATGCCGACGCATTGATGGTAGGAAGAACCGTCGAATATAGAATATGCAATCTTTTTTTGTCCAACTATTGACGAGTAATCAGCGTAACTTATACAATCAACAAAATTTGCAATCACGGTGGAAATATAAGGATATATCTGCGCAAGCGCAGATACAAAAACTATAGTAGTAAATCATTAAAAATAACTATTTTAACTATACTATAATATGTACAAGGTACGTCCTTCAAAGATAGAAAGCTGTCTGGCCACGAAAATTTTAAAAATATTACTGCAAAGGCTCTTTGCCGACATGCATGCGTAGTCGAAACTTCAATACAGTATATAAATTTTTAGATTTTCAAAAAATCTATTTTATTTCTATAAATATCTAGCAGTTGCATGTAAATACAATCATTTATACATGACCACCCTGGAAATGAAGTCGGCAGGGTGTAAAATTGCTACAACTACGTACCATATCGAAACTAGAACTTGCTCTGCTTACTATAATGCTGTGCATTTTTTAAATTATAGACGTTTTATACTGTAGTTTGTTGTTATTTTGATATTTTTTGCTATCGCAAAGCAAGTTTTTAAATTTTCTATTGTGGAAGACTTTCGTGTTCATTGGTTTGTTTCAAGCGCTGTCAATGTTTAAGCTGACGTTCTCATTCTTCAGACAGCAGGATTACTTGAAGTTTTTCCAATTTACCATCATTGTTGCGGGCGCGGAAAGCTATCACTCGGAGCAAAACAAATATGGCCGACGAAGTTTTGTGTTTTCAATTTCAAAAAAGAGTGAAGGTAGAACGGTCTACTGTAACCTGTAGTCTTTGGAACGTCTTTCATATTGTATGATTGGTGGATTCAGTTTAGAAAAAGTCCAAGATGTACATGCTTTTTGCAAAGAAAACGTTTTTACGAGTTTCTGTAAAACACAGGTTTCTACCACGTAAACAGTTCAGGCAAACTTGCCAATCTGCTCGCTTGATGACAAAATCTAATCATGCTTCTGCAATATGTGTTGTTGCTTTTACAAGAAATTTTTCCCAGAGATGTGATGGCCAGCTTAAGGAGCACAGTCAACCAAAAATGGTACGTACATCAGTGATCAGTGTTGAGTTTAAGGGGCTGTTTCCATGAGCCCTACAGGGAGGGCTAGCCCTTCCTGTAGGGCGCCTCTGTTTACATGGAAAATTCTGGCCCTACATCTTGGGCTGGAAATTCCTGCACGCACTTTACGTATGCGTAATTGTTAAATTTCAGCCCTACTAGGAGGGCCAGCCCTCCTTGTTGCATTTATATGGGAAAACTCCAGTCCTCCTTGCTGAGATCTTGGGTAGTTAATAGTGAGATCCAGCCTGGGAGGGCTAGCCCTCCTCTCATGCAAACAAAAACAATTTTTATTCAGAATTTTAATTAGCACGAGAGATCTTGCCTAGAAGGGCTAGCCCTATCTGTAGGGCTCATATAAACAGCCCCTAATAGTGTTGACTGTCGAGGGGCCAAATCACCCGCTTTCAAATCTAATTCACTTTTTAAACTCATGTTGGGCCCCTCGAATAGTTCAAACAAAATTAAACTGTTTGCTGTTGAGTCGTCAAACTGGAAAGTTTGTTAAATGTGCATCGTAGATAAAAAAGTGCATGAGTTTATTTATTATAGCCAATCTTTAAATACAAATCAGTGATCTTCATTTCACCATGAACAAGCTTCTGACATGTATCCATGTGTTATTGCAAATTGCTCAACCTAGATAAGGCCAAGGGAAGTGTGGTATCAGGGTATCAGTTTACTGTCACCGGCGCACGTCTATTTCAGGCTCCTGTATGAAAGTTTTCATTATTTTATGATTTTTTCATTTTTTTTATCTTCTTGGATTTTTCTGAAAATATTTCAAAAAATTGTTTTGCCGATAAAGGGCTTGTACTCCCCCCCCTTTTTAGTACTTTATGTATTACATATATAAATTGATTTTATCCCTTGAATCCGACTAAAATTTCCTATGAAAATAGTTTGAATAAACGTGCATGAAGTGGTTCTGTTTAGACCAGTCATACATCATATTGCTTCAAAAATATTTAATATAGAAATTGATTTATTTGATTGTTCATTATTCATTATTCATTAGTTTTTACTTATTATTAGTGTATAAAAATTTAAGGACTCACCCGTCACTTCAGGAAAATATATCAAATATGAAAAAAATCTGCATCAGTTTATTGAAAGCAATATGACGGTAAACTGATACCTCACTTCCCTTGGCCTAAGTTTCTTTGTCCTTGACCCTCATTTCACCTACAATCTAACCTAGTATGAGAGTTTGTATTAATTGTTACTTTCATTTGTTAACATAGTGAAATAAACTTACTGTTAAAGTTGGGTGGTATACCGGTATATTTCTAGTTATTCACGGTATTTAGTCGATACCGATATATACCGTTATCGGCGGTACGGTGTAAGATATACCGGTATCATAGCTATCATTAGTTTATCTTTTTATTCAAACAGCAAGAAAAGTTCACAAACGAAAAGCAAACACAATCTATACGCGCGCGAAATAGGGTATAGCCTATAGATTAGCTTTTGACATGTTGCAGCATCATTAGTAGCTAAAACTTGACATAATTTGAATCAGTAAAAGTAAATTTTACGACAATTTTGTGCTCAAAAAAAAGCTTTCAGAAAACATGATCTGGCATAGCAAATAAGCAAAATGTAAATGTTAATGTTTACCAATTTGCTGAAAATAGGAGACTTTCGAATGTTTAAAAAGTTATTTTCAGATCATAAAAACATATTTTGAAGTATTTGAATAGTTCTTGGTATAGGTACAATTTGGCTGGTATATGTAAAGGAACCCCTGTAGCTTTTCCTTGAATTTTTTGGAACTTTTAATTTGGTCTTGTGTAAATTTTACTTTTTTTAATTGCTAGCCTCCTTGCTGGGAAAATGGCAAGATTTTTTTATATTTAGAATGTTTAAAATTTTTTCCTAATGCTTCTTTCTCAAAATTTTCCAAAATCTCTTAGTTGTCCCAAATGGCTCGAAATTTCTCCTGGACAAGAAAAAATCATTTTCTTATCATATAAAAACATGTTTCAAGAAATTTTAAAATTTTACAAATGTCTGTGGGTCTGTTTTTTCTGAAAATTTTTCAAAATCTCCAGTTATGTCCCCAGACATTGTTTATCCATATAATTGCTAAAGAAAGTCAGTTTTAGATCATCAAGCAATGAATTTTTACTGTGTTATTTTACAGAGCATCGACAGGCAATGTTGCGCCAACATTGGAAATTTGAATGCGTTTCCTGGTGGTGTATTAAGTGACATAATGAAAGAAAAGAAAGGTGGGTGGTTTAGAGTTATTGACCTGATAAAATCTTCAGTAATGGTATATTAAAAGCAATGCTGTCATTTCATTGAAGAGTAACAGCAAACAATTGAAGGCCTTTTTTATTACGAGTAGGACCGAGAGATTTTGGTGATGAAAATCGGCCATTGTAAGCTCCTTTTTTCTTGTTTTTGACAAACACTAGTCAAAGCAAATTTATAAGGTTTTCAAAATAAAAGTTTATACAATAAAAGAAAAGTTCTCCAAATTTATGGCTATGCTCTTGTCAAATTTAGATCTCTCTCATTGAAATTTGCAACGATTTCGAAATGAATGTATCTTTTTAAATTTAGGAGTCTTGGCCTTTTTTCCCAACATGAACAATAGATCAGGCTCAGACAAATCTACACCACCAGGTAAACAATATGTTTAATTTTTTGCCAAATTACATTTTTTTTTCTATTTACAGTGTAAGTGGCTATGTCATGTTGGGTGAGAGAAATCGTGTGAAGTTTGTTCAGCTGAATTTACTAGTTTTAAATAAAATTAAGAAAACTAATTGACTTTTCATGAGAATTGTTGAGAGTTCATTTGTAGATAGAAAAGTTGGAGAAAAAATTCAAACTGAAGTCTGTATTGATCTCAAGATATTCCCGTCAGTGATGGATTTACTGGGGAGGGAGGGGTGCGCCCCCCCCTAATGTTAGCTAGAGGGAGTGCAGGGGGTTGCAAATTTCCTTGCGCTCTGAATAATTTTGCAGTGGAATTCGAAATATACAGACTATAAGTAGAGAATATAATTGAGTGGACGTTTACTGCAGTTATGCAATGCTCATGTCCAACAGTCAGACACCCACAGAGGAGCAACCACAGGCTGATGACACGTCGACTGTCAACTGTCGACCGATTCAATATCCACACCAAACCGGAGCACCCCCCCTATAAGATCATGCTGGATCCATTGCTGATACCTGTACTGCAGTTTTAAGATGGATTCCTGTTTTAATTTTTTCATGAATATTTCCTTTTCATTGTTTTATATAACAAACTCTTTGAAAATATTTTAGAAACAGAGAAAAACGATAAAAATTTAAATTTTGCAACGTTTCATGTACAGTCAATTATATATTACTTGAAGACGATGCAAAAGTTAGCATTGTAACGTTTTGAAATAAAATTTATATTGATTTTATTTATTTCATAGCTTTATGCAGCTTTTATTTAGTAAAGCCTCATTATGGGACTTTAACAGTTGTCTACAGACGCTCGTCGCTAAATTTATTGTACAATTCATCTACCAGTTGTTGTCCTCTTGTTGAACACCCCCTCCCCAAACCTCACTCCCTAACGCCGTCTCTCTAATCAGACTTTATCCCACTTAACCCTCGTTTCTCGAACCACCCCCTCAATGTACCCAATTTTTCTAACCACGCCCATGCTGAGTTTATTTCTCCAACCCCATCTTATAAACTGTATTGTTTTACTAGATCATCCTAATTCCAGTTTCAATGATCCTAATGGACTGAACGTCTTTTTACTGTTGGGCTTCATTCTTGGAGCATTGTATCTTCTTGGATCAAATGGGGACCCTGTGCCTGAAATCACTTGGAATACATTCTATCGGGAGATGTTGATGACAGGAGAGGTACGTACTCTGCTTAGATTTCTTTTCAACCAATGGACAAATCTCATTATAAACTAAATTATGATCACCCATGTAATAAAAAAATGTACAAAGTTGGCAATCGCTGGGCTATATTTTCTGCAATTTGCAATATTTCACTACCAAACTTTGCAGTTTTACTAAATCTAAGTTGCTCTTCCCAGCTTTGTTGATAGATTCTCTGCTCTTTGTTTAATTCAAAATTTAGTTTTTTAATGCAAATAGTCCATAAAGTTGAGAGTGCACTATTTCCCATGCAGATAGTTTAGTTAGCGTTTTGTGGTAATTCGCCTGTATTGGCCTTTCTCATGCTAGGCGAACTGTCCTTAAAATGCGCCATTTTTGAGTGGCAAAATCATGGTTTTTTCCGTCATTTTCTATCAAAAGAAAAAAATGTAGAAATTTATACTTGTTAAGAATTGTTTGACACTTGCTACCTTCATATTCGTTAAAACTTGGAATAAATTGCGATATTTTTGTTCGTAAGTACCCGCCGAAATTGTACATTTTTTCATCTCATATTTTCTCGGCGAAATTTCAAAATCTATTGCAGAAATTTTACACAGAGTTATCAACAGTCTCGGGTTTTCTAAATAACGAAAAATTGGTGTTATGTTTTCTTCAATAAAACAAAATTTTCCTAATTCAATTATTTTGCCACCCAAAATTGGCGGAATTAAGGCCTGGAGCCGGTTGTTCAAAGCTGTGCTAGATAACTCTGGGTTAAAATTCAACCAGCTGTTTTGGTGTTTGCATTTCTGTATGTTCAGTTGTTTCAAAACTTTGCAAATAAAGGTTTCTTTTTACATAGATCAGCTTTCTGGAAAAAGTTTTTCAAGTTAATAAACAAGCGGTCAAAAATTATGCTTCAAACTTTTCTTTAACCCATGGTTAACGCTAACCCAGCTTTGAACAACCGGCCCTTGGTCGCATAGCGTGAGAAAGGCTTATTGACTTCTCTACTTCAGGTGGAAAAATTAGATATCAGTCATACTGGGGACGTTGTTTATGTCTATCTGTACAGAGGTGCTATTGTGGGAGGAAAGGAGGTAATTTGAGGACTGTCCATAAATGAAAGAATTAAACGTGCTACTGTGTTACATGAAACAATTGTTTCTTGCAACTTGGGACGCTATGTCTTTCTTTCCATTTACAGGAAGTATCTCATGTAGAACCCAAGTTTGCTACTGTCGTTAAGGCCAGTTCACACGGGCGATTTTCGATACGATTTTTCTCGTGTTGAACGATGTGATAGAGTGGATAACTGGCGAGTATACTTGGTCCAACAGTTTTGCTAATGCATTCGCCAGTCAACCTACTCGATCACATACACTAAAAGGAGAAAAATCGCAGCAAAAATCACCCGTGTGAACTGGCCTTTATATGTTGATTTTCAATCCAATTAAGGGTACATAAGTTGTTAAGCTTGTTCTGAAATGTTACGTTCAGTTTTATTTTGCAAGGCAAGGTCGTTTGGCCCTCACTACAGATTTCAAGTCTTGAATGCGGAAAGTTTCGAGGAAAAATTGAACAATGCCTATAGAGAACTTGGTATATCTTCAGATGACTATTTGCCAGTAAATTACCGCGTGGAAAATGAACTTGTGTACGTATATGGATATTTGCCGATGCCCCAAAACACTGAACCACAGGTCAAGTCAGTCTACATTGGTTAGAATCAACAAGTTTTTCGGGGTTGATGAAAACAGGATTGAACAATGTTTTCTTGCACCCCACTAATGTCAACAATGTAGTAGCAACCTATTCAAGCTCAAAACGTTGCTACAGCATTGTTGACAATCATGTTACTGTCGTGCAAGAAAATATTGTTCAATCCTGCTTTCATCAACCGCGAAAAACTTGTTGACTTTTACGCGTGTACATCTGTGGATCAGTGGTACCCGGCATGAACTAATGGTATTCAATTTTAAATAGACAGTGCCAATGAAATGCATCAATAGAACACATGAAAATAATTATGCGCTTGGCACAGACACCGTGGCGCCTGATTGGCGCCATTCAGCTAGCAAGCTTCGTATTTTGGCGTTCGAGGGATGGGGTTTTGTGCATTGAATGGCTTTATAACAGCCAAATGCTATTTTTAGGTTGGGATCAAAAAAAAATTTAATGATTAGTATTCTGTTAATGTTGTGAATCAAAATTTCGCTCGCTCAAATATATCGCTCGGTAGACGCTTCTATACCTTCTAAACTTAGCGTCACTCTTTTATTATATAGGGGAGCCTTCGTTGGTGCAGCGAGCAGTCTTATTATATTTGGCATTTTGTGGTATCTCTTTTTTTACCGCAACAAAGCTGGTGGAGCGTCTAGTAATAATTTATTTGGCGATAGTAACCCTTTTGTAAGTTTTCGTAACTTGAACAAAAAGATACAGAACAAAAATTTTAGTAAAGTCTTCAAACCATATCTCCAAGGACTATGATCTCGATTCAAAAGTTTTCATTAACGCAAAGATAAATCAAAAGATTTGATCGAGGCTCCTACTACTGTACTTCACCATACAATAACAAAGGTTTTCATAAAAATAGACAAAGAGATGAAACAAACTCTGTGATCAAGTCTCCAAGTGATATCTTTAATATTCATGTTATTCCTTGCGAAATTTTTCAAACACACGGTTCATGAACAAGCAGTAAGCAAACAACAAGCAACTGAAAACAAGTGAACGTTCCTGTTTTTGGTTCTTTCCAGAAAGATCGCGTGAAAGCAAAGGCAACAATTATTGAAGCTGGTGGAAATCACGATATAAGGTGGGATATGATACTGCAACAAGAAGAGCTGTTGTTCAGGGATTATTTTATACGTTCATAATTTTTTGAGTTGCTCCGAACACATCTCGTGGCGTCTAGGTTGTCTGACTGGCTGTCGGTCTGTCTAGACGTTTCTAGATTCCGTCTGGACGTCTAGACAGCAGACTTTCTGTCTACACAGACAATCTAGGCGCATTTATGCGTCGAGACGAAATATTTTCGTTTATGCGTCTCTCGAGACGAGTAAACGAGCACAATTCGTCTGGAAGCATGTATATTGACAGAAATATTTGACAGAAATCTCAGGTGTTTTGTTTTGGTCATTTAATTACATATAGAAAATGTCTATACAGACAGTCTAGACGCATCAAATGCGTTTGCCAAAGCGCGTAAATCGTGTTTTCCACTAGGCGGAATTTTCTGAGTGGAAAATAAATCTAGCAACGTGATTTGTTCGCTTAAGACTTTTTCGCGGCAAAATGTATTGCTAGCCAATCAGTTTGTTAGATTTATTTTCCGCGCGCAAATATCCGCCTAGTAGAAAACCGGCTTTTTATATATTAGGGAGACGCATATTATGCGTCTTGGCGCCGTATAGTAGAGCAATATCCTATTTGTTTTAGACTGAAAGATGTTGGTGGAATGGGTGAAGCGAAAGAGGAAGTTCTTGAATTTGTCGACTATTTGAAATCACCAAACAGATACAAAGATCTTGGCGCTAAAATACCCAAGGTGACATTACCGTGCTGAAACGGAATTAATTCGTATTGTTAGCTATTCAGATACAATGCGTTTACATAGGAGAACTGTGTTTTTCGTTCCCTGTGTTTGCATATACTTTCTTTGTTCCCCCCCGGCTTACAATACAATTATTATATATTCCAGGGGGCGTTATTGGTTGGTCCTCCTGGTACAGGAAAAACTCTATTAGCCAAGGCGATCGCAACGGAAGCAATGGTTCCATTTCTATCAATGGCTGGACCAGAGTTCGTGGAACTATTCTCTGGCGTCGGGTCTGCTCGTGTTCGAGATCTTTTTGATCAAGCGAAGAAACGCGCGCCATGTATTGTCTATATTGATGAACTGGATTCCATCGGCAGATCCAGAAGAACAAGGTACCGGTCATCTTTTCAAGTTTTTTCTCATGAAGTAGTAAATCCCAGTTGTAAGCGCAGTAATTGCAAATTTTGCATTGCTATATTTTTCGCATGTTACAATATTTCCGAACCAAACTTTACAAAAAACAAAACAATGGACACTCCGTAAACAGTAAACAATTTATTCTAAACGTTTCGACAAGTGATACATGTCATCATCAGTAGAACACTGCCGCGGAAAACTTTTTAAAAATTGACTATATATAAGCTTGCGAACCGCAAAGTTTGCTTGCGTGATTTAACGTTTATATTCGCAAGCTTATAGCTATATAGTCAATTTTTGAAAAGTTTTCAGTATTCTACTGATGATGACATGTATCACTTGTCGAAACGTTTAGAATAAATTGTTTACTGTTTACGGAGTGTCCATTGTTTTGTGTTTTAAAAAAATACTCTATGGCAGTCGAAAACTTTACAACTTTACTCATTTTGGTATACTCTTTTTAGCTGTAATTGGTTTATTTGCATAGCCTTTCCTAGTTTTAAAATTAGTCTATAATGGGAATTGTCTATTTATAGTGGTTTATCTGGTGGCGAGAATGAGCAGGAGAATACATTGATACAGCTGTTGGTGGAAATGGACGGTAATTTGTTATTTCTATTTGTATTTGAAAAGACCCTCAGTTACACAGCTAAAAATTATGAGCCTGCGGTAAAACAGGATGCAGCAATGTTGTGCTGCACCTGTTGTTTACAGTTGTC
>JAOBYK010455122.1:0-14157 GCA_025434845.1 Phenganax subtilis | reverse complement strand
AATGAACCAAATCATCTACATTATAAATACCATCCGGAATCACAAATTTATTTACTTTTAAAGTAAATTGAGGTTGAAGCACATTACATTTTTTAAAATAGCCATAGGTATATTCCGAAGTAAACCAACATTCGACTGGCAAAACAATTTGAGTCGTCAACGGATACGATACCTTCAGCACGCTGATGTAACTCGCTCTAGTTTTGCAATTGATGGGGACGAGTAACGTCATCGTAAAATCATCAGTGTAATTTGTACCTCCGATTTTATTCTGACAATTGCTCATGAACGTGACGTTCATGTTTGATTAAATTTTCTTCAATTCTTCTCTGTAAAATATTCCTTTCACGACCTCATTATTCTCGTCTTTAATGCTATAGGTAACCGGGTTGGTTATATAAACTTTATCGATTTTAAATATCTCGTTTTTCCATCTTCTCAAACTGGATTTTTCAAATATATTTTTAGCTCTGGAAATTCGCACTGTATCTCCTTTTTTTAACAATTTTTTAACGGGCGGGGAAAAATTCAATTTTTTTTTCTCACTAATATGTTTTCCGTCCAGGTAAATGTCCTTTGGGGAAAGACCGAAAATTCCACGATTAGGAGATTCGTTATATCGCTCTACGATGGACGGCAAGTACTGCACGTATCTATTTCCGCCCAAAACGGTCAGAGTACGACGAATCATGAGTTTGATCGTTTGAATGAATTGTTCTGCATGACTCGCCTTCACCTCTCTATTATATGTGTGAAATCCAACGAAACCGTATTTCCTGCTCAATTCGTTGCGAATTTTTTGAAATTCGGTTCCCTCTTCGCATTCAATTTTTTCGAGAATCTCTTTATTCTCCAGCAATATCTCTTCTAATTTTTTTTACATTTTCACTAGTTTTATTCTTTAACAATTTCACAAAAGCATATCGGGTAGCCACTTCGACCCACACCAACAAATAACGATAATCATTATCATATCTAGACAAATCATTTAACTCAGCTAAATCAATGCTCCATTGCGCATTTTTTTATCAACATGTATTTGCAAACGTTTGTAATTTCTAAACGCTCTGTCATGCAAAGAATACGATTGTTTCTGTTCCTTATCGTCGAGCGTCTCTCCTTTCAAAATTCCAGAGCCTTTTTAATCAAATCAACATCTACAACAACATCATTCTTTCTTTTTCGCTTCATCATTTACGTTCAACTACCTAAGAAAATAATTACAAATACATTAAATTAAAAATCCAATGCAAATCCTCCTCGCTCACGCTCTGATAAATATCGCGAACAATATTGATTTTTAAATCGCCAACAATTTCTTTTTCGTATAACATAATACATTCCTTAATGCTTTTTCCAGATTTTTTCATATATTTAAATAAATTAAATAAACACGTCTGTACCTCAGCATCCTCCAAAAATTTATTATCGCATCTTCTTCTTTTTCTGCTCGATCCGTTATCCGACATCATGCTTCCACCTCGTTTTTTCGGGGCGGGTTTCACGGGCTTGGTCGTCGTCGCGTGCAAAATAGACTGTCTAAATTCTTTCAGCAATCGTGATGCTTCGGTAAAGTTCCATTTTTTCGAAATATGAAACGTCCCATTGTAATCATTTCGCCACGTCATAGACTTTTTCGCTTGCATAACTTTCGTAGGAACTACATCAGGATCTGGATCTTGAGCATCTTGAAATACTTCTTCTTCATCGCTCGACTCGTAGGTTTCCTTTCCGACTTCACGAGCAAACTTGTAAACACCGGGCATATTTCCTTTTCTAATAACCAAACGCGTACTTTGATTTTTCCAATTTTTACTTTCGGTTATCACCCAGTATATATCATCCTTTAAAGAATTGGCTTTCCACATCGCCTGTAGATTTTCAAAATATTTTAAAAAACTGTTGAATTCAGCACAGGTGACGCTCATGGATTGAGTAGCGCATACTACGCCGTACCGAGGTAAATTTTTTTTTCAGTCTTGTTATACCAAACGACTTTGTGTGTGTTGTCGATGGTACTGGCAATAATTCGAGCGTATCCACTACCATTTTGCTTCTCGTAAGCTACACGTTCGATGTCTGACATGATGAAAATGATATGTCAAAGCTCCAAAATCATTGACTTATGTACTTTTTTTTGTTTAATTTTTATTTAAAAAAAAATTTTCAACTACACTAAACTTTAAAAAAAATAATATCTTTCCATGAGAACAAATTCGCCCAAATATATTTCTGTAAATCAAAAACCCCAAGAATGACATAATTACACTCCATAGGAATAACTGTATTCCGTTCGTATACTAAGACAAGTGTAAGATGTGATGGCATAAAAAGGTCTTTGAACCCTTTCAATTAATATTAAATCTTCATCGCTGGCCACATTATAATTTAAATTATCGTAAACATAAACAAATTGTTCTTTATCATTAAAGGGAACTAAACAAGGAAAAAGATAGTCGTTGCCAACACATAATTGATCGCTGCACCATAAGGTCTTATCTTTTAGTTTAAAACCATTTGTACTAACGCCTTGTTGACTAAGTAGAGTGTCATCTAAACCCAACATTGATTTTTTTACTTTCAAAACACTAAACTGCGGGCCCAATCTTCTCGTGGTTCCAAAATAATGCGGGTCTATAGAACAATATATTTTACGAACTATCTTTCGTTTATCATAGTCATTTTTGTCGTATAGTATGGAGTATAATTGGTAACCATCCTGATTTTTAGTTATTTTCGTGTCATTACTGGTTCTTACAATAGGTAAACCGCCACCATGTAAAGACATTGGCACCCTGAATTTGTTACCACTATTTGTTACGATCGCATCGTTATTTTCGTTCATATAATAAATTCGAATAAATTTTGCGGCAATCCTCTTCTCTACATTCATTTTTACAAATTAAAAAAAACAAAACGATATTACGCATTATATATATATTTACCAACATCTATTTTTTTAAAAAAGAAATTCTTCACATATATTTTCTAAGTACATTTTCACAACTTTGACAACAGCATAATAAGCTATCGTTACAACAACAATACTCGTTTATTTCGTCCAGTATTTTTTTTTGATAACTTCGAAAATATAGCATTAAAAATACAAATCGTGAATTTTGAACATATCCATCACAATACCATGTTTGACTAATCGTATCTATAAAATCTAAAATGACATCTCTTAAATCGTGTTCGCCTTTTTGCTCTTTACCCCAAAATATATTTTGTAATTTTGGTAAAAATTCAGATTCTGAATAATTCATTATGTACTGCAAATCAGCTTCTAATTGAATAAACTGCATAATCTCATTGTCCTCACAATCACAACCTACTTCTTTTATTCTAGTAATAGGTTTCTTATACCAGCCCCTATCTATTTCTATTGGAAACATGTGAAAATAATCTCAAAATTTATATGTTGTTTCGGTTTGAAACGGCAACAAATTTTCCTGACATTTTTGCTACCGCTTGCTCCCTCCGTTTTTCAAAAACCAAACAATGTTCATCGAATATCAAGTACTGAATATTATGAAACACTCTATTAAAATAAACTATATCAAGTCCACTTGGTCTAATAAAACCGTTCATGGTCATAAAATGTTTATAAATCTTATTGTCTTGATCGTCGAACGCATGCACTACAAGTCTCTCTGCATCGTGCACCAAAGGCAAAACGATCAGGAAACATCCATGGTCCATTTTTCTTCAGCAATTTAGTTCCTCTCGTAACTCATCAAAAACACACTTCAACAACACATCCAATACGTTGGAATTGAGAAACAACAGCCACTTTTCTGGACTTCCCTTATGTTCGATATGACAGCCACGAATCAAAGCAGCAATATGGCAACAGATTTTTAGCCACGAAATAGAGTACACGCAATGATTGCTTGTTAACTGAGGCAAATCAGGCACGTTGTGATATAAAAGTTCTTTCCAGTACAATTCCCAAAACCCCTCTAATTCATCGCGAACCCAATTAATGTTAACCAAATCATCACCTTTACTAATGGCCAACAAGAATTTGGCCCAAAATAAACTCGCTATCTTTTTCACCCATTGTCTTGTAACCGAATTCATTTTTATATTTTTTTACAACAAAACTTTTCAACACGAAAATCCAAATCAGTAGTATAGAAAGGGAGGTTTCTGGCACATTTAGGGATTCCCTTTTTTTTTGCTGAGTCAGCACTTTTTTCCAAGAGTGCGCCAAAATAGAAGCTACTATTACACCCCTTTTTTTGCCACCTACAATAGGTTTCCAAGATGGGGCAAAAATAGAAGCTACTATTACAGCAAAATCCAAGATGGCGCCAAAATAGAAGCTACAATCTTGGAAAAAATATCCAGAGACTATTTTTAAATACTGTAAAAATCCACCACAAACCAAAAAAATTATACAATTTCGCGAAAACAAAATAATTATTTATTTAATTTCCCTGCCCCCTTTCCCCCAATACAATGTTGGTTCACAACAATGTCGATTTGCAAGCTGCATAATGTAGAAACCAACATTGTGTTGGGGGGAAAGGGGTTCAAGCTGAAAAATTTACAAAGTCTACGAATTTTTTTCCAAGATTGTCTAGAAGTTTTACTAGAATTCGGCAATTATGAAAACGCTTTATTGAGAACAAGCCGTCTTGAAATTCATTGAGTCATTAAGATATCTACAATTGAGTGCCTAGAGACAAAATTGGATAAATATACACTGACGGGGGGTGCATTTATAGGTTTTGAGGGGGGGTAGACAAGTTTTATAGGTTTCCGGTGCTTTTTCCAGCTTAAAGTAAAACAAAACACTACATCAAGCATATTTTTGCTTTTGAAATAAAACAAATCTTAGTGAAATGGATAATATTTTTCAATCTACTCCAAGAAGAAGTTTTTTAATCACCTACAGCCAAGCAGACTTGCAGAAGTTTCCAACTAGGGAATCGTTTGCCGAGGCCGTAGTTGCTGCATTCACTTCAAGACAAAGCAAAGTAATTCCGCAGCATTGGGCATGCTGCTTAGAAAGTCATGCTGATGGTGGTTACCACTATCACATAGCCTTAAAGCTCAGCGGTCCAAAAAGATGGCTAGAAGCTAAGAAAGCGCTTGAGGCCAAACACAATATAATTGTTAAGTTTACTGATCATGCCGGCTATTATAGTGCATATCGGTACATAAACAAATCTGATACCATGGTATTCCACAGCACAGACCACCCAAATCTAGACGAACTTGGTTCCCCAAGAACAAACCGGTGTCAAGAAGTGTACAGAGAAAGGCGCATGAAGAAAAGATCTCAAACTGCGAGTGATAATGGAGAGGCTTGTGCATCTAAGAAAAAGAGAAAACTTTCCAACTTAGAAGTTGCCGAGTTCATAATTGAACAAAACATAAAATCAGAGACAGAACTGCTCGCTATTGCTAATGAGCAGAATGATGAAGGAAAAAAAGACCTTGCCGATTTTGTTTTGTCACATAACTCAAAGAGGTTAACTGACCTTATTTAACAAACATGGAAAATGAAGAGTGCATCTTCAACTTTGGAACGACAAAAAACCTCACGAATGGAATTGATAAGAAAGGCAGCCGACGGTGAGTGTGCTACTACGTGCGATGGAAATTGGATGGAGTGTGCCAAAGAAGTACTTGTGAACAACAAAGTGCACCCTATACTGTTTGCTGCGGCCCTTAGAGAGCTGCTGTCATTAGGAAGAGGGAAGCACCGAAACGTGATCATTGTCGGGCCAACAAACTGCGGCAAAACATTTCTTCTGAAACCATTGGAGCTGATTTTTAATGTCTTTTTAAATCCAGCGGCATATAAGTACGCCTGGGTTGGAGCGGATAGCGCAGAAATCACTTTTTTAAATGATTTCAGATGGAGTAAAGAGCTGATAGAATGGAAGAGCTTTCTGTTGTTACTGGAAGGAGATTTTGTCAACCTACCAAGTCCTAAGAACCATTTTAGCACGGACGTTTGCATCAGCAAGGATACACCAGTATTTGCAACCTCAAAGAACATCGTCAAGTATAAAGGTAGTTACAATTGCCAAGATCAAGCAGAAGATGATATGATGGCATCTAGATGGAAAGTCTTCACATTTTCCCGCAGCATCCCGGAATACGAGCAAAAAAATGTCGATCTGCGCGAAAAATGTTTTTCTAAACTTGTACTCTTAGGAGAAATAGTCTAAGAACGTCGGTACACGTATAAGAAGTTGGGCTATTACTTTTAACACTTTCATTGAAATTTTTGCACACTTATCACACTGCATTAAAATAGAGTGACATATTTTCCTTATTAATCATTGCATGTTTGTGAGCAATAGTAAACCTTGATAATTCACTTCTTGTTAACTAAGTTTCATATTTTTATTGAACTATCCATGCTGTTGTTGTGTTGTAGAAAACGTCTATCTTACAAGTTACGACATGTTACTCTACATGTTACGCTAGACGTTACACTAAAGCAGTATAATTACTATTGAATCTGACATGTTACAACATGTTACACCTATATTTCAAAAAGAATATATACTTTTTTAAAAAACTAGGTGTAACATGTTGTAACATGTGATTCACTATTGTAGAATATATATATTGCAGTGTAAAATGTGGTGTAACATGAAGTGTAACATGATGTAACGAGTGTAGAACTTAATCAAACTCTTCATATTATCTATAGAATTAAAGCCATTGCTCATTTTGTCACGAATACGCATGCATTCAAGTGAAAATATTAAATTTTATATTCAAGCTTGAAAACATTTATTAGATTAATTGTTGCTAACACATGAAACTTGTGCAACCGAATGCTTTTTGCCCGGCTTGAGTGAGAAAATCAAAAAATATTATAATCAGAAATATTCCTATAAATCTAATATTTGCTTCTCTGACCTTTCCCCTTAATAACCGCTGTAATTCTGTTGTCCATGCTGTCAATAATTTTATCAATTTCTTCAGAACTAAAGCTCAAGGCAGTTTGTATGACTCGCATAGATAAATCTTCAAATGTTTCATTAGTAATTCGCTTTTCGATTGCATCTTTTCTTAGCTTAACTGTCAGGGTATGAAAAAAGTTTTCAATGGGATTGAGGTCTGGGCTTCGTGGAAGGATTTTGAATACCTGTGCGTGCACTTCTTCAATAGCTTGCATCGCCGTTTTAGAATTTTGCCTGAGGCATCCGTCCATGAGAAATCTCTTCGCTTTGGGGTTTGAGGAATTTTCAAATGCTTTTGGGAATGAAGCTTTCACAATATTTGCAAATTTTTCGCCCGTAATAGTACCAGCGTACTGTTCGCAGAGAACCACACCCTTGCCGTATGATATTGCCATCATGAAGTTCACATTAATACCACTTTCTTTTTTTCCCTTAGCTGTGCAACTGAAATTTAAACCCTCTCCCTTTTGTCTCCACTCGCGAGATCCTGGTGCGCGTGCCTGGTCGTATGGGTTGCTCTTATAGTGGAATCCTTTTCCATCCAAGTAGAAAGAAATACCCTTCCTCCAGAATACACTGTCTAAATTTCGTTTTTTTATTTTTCTGCAAAACTTCATCCTAGATTTTAAATCTTTGGCATGAAGCAGACCTTTTTTGCACGTCTGTAGGTAGAAATACCCCTCTTTATTTAAGCAATTTCGAATGGTTCGATTTGTTACATGACTTACCCCGCTTTCCAACCGAATGCGCTTCGAAGTAAAAGAACCTTCTTTCTCTCTGAGACTTGTTATTGAGCGTACTATACATCTCCAGTCTTGAACAGATAATTTAGAAGGTCTACCTTTATTAAGGTGTCTTTTATCCAAAAACGGCTCACCATTTATTGGCATCTTGGCGTGCTTATATAAAGCAGCCTTAGGGTACTTGGGAAACGTTTTCAAAAGTCTTTTTCCTCGTATTTTAGAGATTTGATATGCAGCTCTAATTTGAGCTGAATGTTCCAAATGAATGGTTTTCCCTGATTTTTTCGCCATCTGAAAAGTAAAACGCTTTAATTCTAGAGTAGCGACGATTAAAATACGGTTTTATGATTGGCGTCTCCAAACAGTTCATAGATTAGCAGATTTCCAGAACGAAATGAGTGCATTTTCAGCAATTTTCAAAGTCCACCCCCCGTATCGATTTTCACATAGCGGTCCCCCTTCTAATAACAGATATTGCTATCCGCTTCACCAAAATATTCCCTAAATTGACTAGACTGTTAATTATTTTAGCACTATTTATGCTTTAATATCTATTATCTCTTGTCTAGAGATAATCTTGGAAAAAATATCCAGAGACTATTTTTAAATACTGTAAAAATCTACCACAAACCGAAAAAATTATACAATTTTGCGAAAACAAAATAATTATTTATTTCATTTCCATGCCCCCTTTCCCCCAATACAACGTTGGTTCACAACAATGTCGATTTGCAAGCTGCATAATGTAGAAACCAACATTGTGTTGGGGGGAAAGGGGTTCAAGCTGAAAAATTTAAAAAGTGTACGAATTTTTTTCCAAGATTGTACTATTACAAAACCGATTTTCCCTAGGTCAAGGTTATTCAAGGTCAGCCGATTCCATGATTGTGCAATCTCATGAATAATTAATGAGCTGTGACGTCATCAAAATTATTGTGCAATCTCATGAATAATTAATGAACTGGGTCATGTGATCAATGATGTCATCAAAATTTTCTTTTTATGCTGACTCAGCACTTTTATAATGAAAGTTGGGAGGATGTTGTTCTAAAAAAGTTACATGCGAGGTGGTTGATTTTGTGCCATGTAATAGAGAGACCATGAATCTTGTTTCAAAAAATTTCAGACTCATTTTTTAATTTAGTAGAAGCTACTATTACACGTGCATGAGAAATGAAACTTTTGCCAAGGAATCGGGTGATTAATTCAGTGTATATAAATAGAGAAAAAATATTCATGAATTTAAGAGAATTAATTTTATCTAAAGATTCAAAAGAGAAGATAAAGTTTTTAAGAAATCAATTTTTAGTTTTGAAAATTTAAAAAAAAATACATATAAATAAAGGAATGAATAGTTATTTTTTAGAAATAAAAGAAAAAAATAATAACATAAGAAAGTGGTTTATGAAAAATAAAAAGAATTTAGTTAAGTTATTTAAAGAATTATTAGGCAATAAATTTGAAATGATAATAGAATTAGAGTTTTTATTTGAGAATGAGAAAAGTTCTGAGATTTATATATTAATAACTAAGGATAATATATATCTGAACTCTGAACCAAAGCATTAGGCAAGTTGTCACCATCATTGACTAATAATTCTATGACATTTTAACTGATGATGGGCTGGTCTAAATGTTCCTCAGTCACTAAAAAGGGAACCATTACTTCTCTCTCACCTCTACTGTTTAACCGAAATCTTGCTTCGACCCAACCTTTGTATGGTATAGTAGTTCTGTTTGCTGCTGTCAACTTAAGATCAGAACTTACGCTCAGTAATTCTTTAATATCCCGTATCTCTCATCAGGTAATTGTTGTTGCAAAAGATGGTCTGTGATTATGGAGACTTGAGCTTTAGTGTCCCACAGAGCGGTTACTTTAACATCATTTATGTAACACAATACAGAGCATTTTCTCTCAACTAGTCTTGCAACAGCTGTCTGTTGTTTAGGAGTGATGTGACTCACAAAGACACTAGGGTCACAGCCATCTCCAAGCCCTTTGGCAAGCTCTCCCTGTGGCTTTGGTAAGTCCTGAATAGCTTTACATAATACTTGGTGTTCATTCCAATGTCTCTTTTGACACCCAGTTGAACAATAGTACATCAGCTTACAAGCTGCACAACGCTTAAACTGTACATCTCTTTCTTCTTTCTGACAACAATTACAATAGCAGGACGTATTCTTTGATGGCAGGGCTACTCCTTGTCCTGTGGGGTAGCCGTCGTCTGTTTCCTGAGCAACAGTAACGTGCCATGTGATTAAGTCCTGCACACTTAAGCAATGGGAACAATCCACTTGGTTGTTTTCTGAACACGAGTGACAATGTTAGGGGTAAGGACTTCTGGGTCGATAGGTGCTATCGTTTCTGTTTGCACCATTCACTTCAGCCTCATCTGTAGACACGCCACTATGAGGGGTGCTTTTCTCATGAACCTTCTTCTAAAGGCTTGGCACTTTGGACTGAACATTGTTCAGTTCTGATCGTATGGCTTTTAGTGTAGCCAGAATCTGGATTTTCAATCTGCGATATCAATGACCGATAGGTCAGTTTACCTTTCTTGTCAGGGTTCACCAATCTTGGATCTTCAGTTCTCTTCAAAAAATACTTGTATTAAGACTTGATAGGACAGGTTCATTTCTGATGCTTGTCTTGGTTTCTGGCTTCATGGTTGAGTTATTCAATGACGACAACGAGTTAGGTTGTTTCTTGGCTAGTCCTAGTAACTGCATCTTCTGCTTTAATTCTTCTGGTGCTGCCGACAATTTTTCATACTGGGTCTCAAGCTCTAACAGTTCTTGTTTCTTTTTCTCAGCTTCCTTTAAGCTTTCATTACTCTCGTCAAGTGTATGTTCATATAGAAGTGACTTGATCTTTTCCACTAAGTTGGTAAAACCGTCTCCCTCACACTTGCTTGCTTTGTTCTCAAATGCAGTCCAGATAATCTTAATCACTTCAAATTTTCCTTTACCTTCAACAGTCTCAACATTGAGCCACTTCATTTTCATACCAAAATCTTTTAAATCAGTTATATTTAAACCCAGTATACGAGACTGGATTTCAATCATAACTTCTTCATCCATTTTAAAACCACTCCACTCAGATATTTGACAACAAACACTTTGAAACGGTAGATTATAATCAACACATACCTTCACTATTTCCTTCGATAAAAACTCGATTAAAAACACACAATGATTTGCAATAATTCACCGTATTTCCAAAAATTTCGTCTCAGTGGGACCTCCAATTGTTACTCGAAATATCAAACAACGCTTCATCACTTTTAGCGCTTTATTAACATTTCAAAATAGCTATGAATATTGATGAATATATATATAAAACAATGCTCCGGACAACGTTTTTCCTACATTTTCTTCAATCTGAGCACGCAATCCGTGCCACTGATCACTTGTGCCAAGCTCTAATCCATTTGCATACATCAACATAAATTATTGATATCTTTTACTGATGGGGAAATTTTGTTGTGAGAAGGCATATGGGATATGGTACAGGGGGAGCATGGTCTGGAGGTCTGTCTGATACTTTTGTCCAAGATTATTTAAGAAATCTAAGAAGAAATAGTAACTGCCAACCCTAACCCTAACCCGTAATCTTCATCTTAAACTAGTCTTAAAATAATTAATATAGCTGTGTTATCATTAAATTGTTTTCTGAATGTTTATTGTATCACATGGTTAGTCAAACTCACTGGATAGCCGGGTAGCTACTTAAGATTATAGCTCCATTAGAATTACATCATCTTATGAATGTCCAATCTTCACATGGTCAGTGATACTCACTGCATACCTGTGTAGCCACTGAAACTGTGGCTATGCGGCAATAAGCAGCTAGGGGACAGGTATTCTGCTATCTAGCCAAAGTGCAGTGTACAGCAGCGCATAAATGCATGTCATGTTTTGTTGCATGCTATAGCCTGGTATCAAATAACTATTTTCTCACATATTTGTTTTATTATTATTATAGGTTGAAATTATAAAATTCCTAGCATAGATGCTGAAAGAGCATCCTGAACTGGCTTCGTTGACACAACATTATTACTGAATGTTGACAAAGCAGTACAGATTTACACTCATGCCAGAGGAACGTTACACAAGAATGTTCCTTGGCAGATTCGAAGAGTGCAACTAGCTCTTCAAAACAACATGTCTGCTCTGTTACCTCTATACAACAAGCTTCAAAAGCACCTCAATATGAAGCCGAGGAGATCCAGCAGACATTTAATGTCTCTGATTGGAAACATGCTGTACAGGCATTTGGTTGCTGAGACTTATATTCCACGTTGTGTTAAATCATCTGGGAATTATTACACTGCAATCAGATAGTAATCATTAGACTGCTATTATTTACTATCTTATTCGGATTGAACTTGATTATCATGATGGCATTTGTATAACTTTGGAGGCATTTGCATAAACTTGATGGCATTTGCAAAACTAAAGTTTCTGTAATAAACAGCATTCCTCATTAAGATATACAAAACTGTGAATGGGCCACTTAGCCCCTCCAAAACATTCGGACTTGCAGCTCAAATAGCTTCAATTTGAGTTTCAAAAAAAGTATGTAAGGTTCTGGAAACGGTTGTTTCTGACAATCTAGGGTGTTCATATTTGAAAATTTTCTTGCTCAGCTAGGTGCCAACTATGGTGGTGCCTTGTGAGGGTGGGCCCCTTTGAAGGGAGTACTTTGTTAAGCTGGATCCACCCTAGCCAAGGACTTTGTACCACTAAGAAAATTGTTTTGGCTATGGTTTTGGTTAGCATGACATTCTTGTGAGTCTGGTATTAGCTGCTTTAGAAATAATGGAACTTCACAAAAGAGTGAAATGATAAGGTATTCTTTGGTGATTCAACACATTGGACAATTAGTAGGATTATCAACAGACGATTTGTACCACTGTCCAATGCAAGGGATGCATCCAATCAAGGACTAGCAGCTCAAACATTCAGCAGCTGGTAGAGTTACTATGTTTAGGCGTAAAAGGTACTTGAAAATGTTGCTAAGCCATTTGGCCTCCCTTTCATTAATTAAGCTACAATCAATGACAAAAATGGTTGGGACACTGGTGAATTATAAATGCAAATTCACAATATTGACTGCAGTGGAGCGAGTTCACACTCTCCCTCCCGCACCCACCCTGTTCAATGTTGGCGGTGCATTCCCTTAAAGTTTGGAAGCCTTGTCTACCAGATAACATTGAACAGGGGGGGCAAGGGGAGATTTTTATACTATTTATGACAGGTTTGGAAGAACTGTCCCAAGACTTTTGTCAATGATTGTCGATTATGTGATTTTAACACGATATAGTATACACAGATATACGACCATATTACCCAATTAAATAGTATGTGACGCCTTTATTTCTTACTTTAATGCATGTAGGAACATTTTTGATAACATGAGTAAATGTTTAAACAGCAAAATATGTCTAAAAGTGGTAGAGTATGATAAAGCCGTTGGTTTATGAAACAGACAGTTTAATCAATTAAATTGTGCAATTTCGTGTGTCGTGTATTTTCAAAATGCGCTTGGATAACGCTTTAAAGCGTTAATACGGAAATGTGAATTCTTCAGTAGGAATTCAAGTTTCATGCACGCTATTTCAATAACATTTTTGATTCATATAACAACTATATGCTATCTTGGAATCATTTCAAACGCGCTCACGCTCGATGGAAACATGAGTTCACAACCGCATTCGATGAGTACACCAATTCAACGGTCAGTATATTTGATAACATACAGTCAGTGCAATGCGTCTGGTTTAACGAAGTCAGACTTTGCAAAAGTTATAGTCGATGCTTGGGAGTCGTGCTACAGGCTAAAAGTGTTGCAATGGGTAGTGTGCGAAGAGACTCACCAGGATGGGGGTCGCCATTTCCATTTAGCGGTAAAGCTCAGCAGAAAATCGCGATGGATGAAAGTAAGGAGCCACGTTGATAAAGAACACAGCATTAAAGTGAACTTTTCTGACTCGCATGCGAACTATTACACTGCGTACCAATAGGTCGTTAAAGAAGATGCAGATTTTGTTTTGTCAAAGGACCACCCCGACTTAACAAATTTCAGTTCCCCTCCGAGAACTTTGAGCGCGACGACAAAAAGAAAAGCCAACGCAGCTGCAGCGAAAGAGAACAAGAAGCGTAAGCGCTTACCAGCATTTGATGTGGTTCAAATTATTCAAAATCATAAAATCAAAAGTCGATTGGAGCTGATGGCTTTGGCGGCCCGGTGGAAAGATGAAGGAAAGAACGACTTAGCCCAGTTTGTTTCCAATAGAAGCACTAGAGTAGTCAATGAGATGCTGGAGACAGCTGAAGAACTCACCACAGCTCAAGTACGACTTGAAAGATCGAAGAAGACGCGAATCGAAATATTGCGCGAGTCTTTAGAAAAAGAATGCGAAGAGAATTGTCAAGGATCGTGGTTAGAAGCTGCACTGGAAATCTTAGCTTTCAAT
>JAOBYK010454900.1:0-14162 GCA_025434845.1 Phenganax subtilis | reverse complement strand
GGAACAAGAAGCTACTAGGGGCTCCTGGCCTTACTACTATAGGAGCGAATCGGACGCTACTAGGGACTCCTGGCCATTAGGAACAAGAAGCTACTAGGGGCTCCTGGCCTTACTACTATAGGAGCGAATCGGACGCTACTAGGGACTCCTGGCCATTAGGAACAAGAAGCTACTAGGGGCTCCTGGCCTTACTACTATAGGAGCGAATCGGACGCTACTAGGGACTCCTGGCCATACTAGTAACAAGAAGCAAAACAAGAAACAGAGGCTTCAGCTGCACAGCCCTTGTCCGTCCCGCCTCGTATCGCCTGCCGGACGGCCGCCATGGCGTCACGGCACAGCCACAGCTGAGCGCAAAGCGAATCAACGATGCTCGATGCGACTGTGGTGGGGCGACTGTGGCTGTACAGTCGCAGTTCAACGCCGAAGTTCGGCCAAGTGCAAAGATGTTGGGCGAATTCTGGATTTGGCCAAAGACCCACTTCCGGTTTCATCTGCTATATTGTTAGCTGCTTTGAATGTGGACAGTCGCAGTCCGTCCAAACTAGAACCAAAGACGTTTGAATGATTTGTTTGTCCACCAAAGACGTGGTCACCAGGGTCAGAAAAGTGGTCTTCCATGGATTCTTCCATGGTCCACCTACACACTCTGCCAACGCTGCAAAGGCACGTGGTTTTTAGGGACCAACAACATGGCCGCGGGTCATGGCGTCTGCATCCGCGCAGTTCACCTGAATACGAACTATCAAAATGAAGGTCAATCTCTCTGAAAGGTCTCGCAATCGATGTTCAGGCACATTCCGAAAGACATGTGGAAAGTCTCTTAAGATGACTCGAACCACAACAGAAGGGTCTTCCAATGATCTTCAAGGTGGTCCATGATCGAATCGCCAAAAATGTCGTGGAAGAGAAGGCAAAGATGTCGCTGTCGCAGGGAATTTTCTGGGCCACGGGCCAGTTGCTACAGGGTTGGTTCAACATCAACAGCCTCGCCAGTCCGACCCTGGTGCCTGAGAGATATAGTGCATGGGCTTTAAAGCGGATCGGTCAATAAACCCACACCTAACATGCCTGCTTCCTTCAAAAGCTTCCTTCGCCACAACAATTCGCCCCTAAGGCAGAATTGCCAATACGTGATTTCCCTAACAAGGAAGTGGAGTCCTCAACTAGCAATTTGATAGTGGGTAGTGGCCACCTCCGTTTTATTCGCCACCGTGAATTGCCCTGTGATGTGCAAGTGCACTCTTACCGCAGATCAACTAGCAAAGAAAAAATGCGGATACCGAATAAATACGACAACCATGAACTCAACTCTGTCACAATCCAAGAGGGCACCAACTCGCTACTTAACGATCATCGACCAATTGCCAACCTTGTAGATGACCAAATCGAGCTCATCAAATGATGCATCGACCAGTTTCAGCCACCAAAAATCGTCTTTGTTCTGGAAGTTCCTCCTAATGTAATGATAAACCATTTCCCCATCAATCACAACAACGCCTCATCACTTTTTGCAGAGCTACGTGGTCAGCGTCAAGCGGGGAACCTCTCATCCCGTGGCAAAAGAAAGCCATGGAGCACGCCAGTGTCACATTCAGGGACAAACTGCGCGTCATCCTGGAGCACGCCAGTGTCACATTCAGGGACAAACTGCGCGTCATCCTGTACAACTCAAACCGGAGCGTCCCAGTGTGGCATTACTAGAATCAACCTGATCCCGGGACGAAATTACGAAAGATCATCATCTCAGGGTTGTGGCACATCCTTGCTTTCATCCAATGGCAAGTCTCCACAATCCATTGCTCCGCACCTTGACGAGTCCCCACTAAAAGGAGCCTCGTGATGTCACCATGCAGGGACTTGTGGCAGAAGCGACTCTCGAAAGGAAACTTCGCCTCTTTCAGGATGTCTCTTCCAATGGATTCAAAGTCGTGGCAGGACGAAAGAACATTGGTCACGGTCAGAGGGATCGATTTCTTGACACGGAGGCACTGGCTGAAGAAAAGAAGCGGGGTGCTGCCCAAAGGCGAGTGATCCATTTCCTGAGGTGGCATTGGCCAGATCTTTTTCCGTGCAAATGCCTGCCGCCGAAGTGAAGTTGATAGCTTCCTTATGGCCAACTGGGTTCAGGTCGCGCGGCCAGGTATGATACATACTGAGGTCCATCCACCCGCCACGAAGAGTGTAATTGTAGCCGTTCATGAGTTCTTCTTCACTGCAATTGGGAGGCTCAGGCAAATGGTAGCCAGCGGCAAAGGCGCTCAACAGGAGGGTGGTAAAGAGCATCATGGGCGATGGCGGGGAACAAGCTACTTTAATTGCTAAGGACTGGGGATCCTAAATCCACGACTTGGGAAGAATATAGCAGTAGCATCTACGCAATGGTTCTTTATCTTCCCAGACTTTACCATCTCAAAGTACTGCTTTTGCTTTTCTCCAAATGTGCCCCTTGGTTTTCCTATCCCTTTCTTTTCTAAAATATCTCAAACTTTCTTCTTTTCAGCTTCCTTGTCCTCAGCATCTTTACATTCTGTAAGTTCATTCAACTTAGCAAAGATTGCTCTTTGGTTGTCGCTAATATTTGTTACCTTTTCCCATATCTGACTTAGGAGGTTATAATCCACTTACTGAGGTTTCACAAGATATATATAACTATTTCGACATTTCTAAATATGTGTTTATGTTTATTTAAACATCAATTATCAATTAATCCATTTATTGAAAATATCTGGTTACTGCGTGGAGTACCCATAACATCACGTATCATTCTATTGGTGTTTTCCGTCTTTTGGTCTTCTGGTGTGATTTGCCTATTCCAGCTAAAGCTAATGCTATGGTCCCTACCCCAAAATCTTCCAAACTCTTGGCCCCAATGAATAGTCGAGTTCTTTCTATCCTTCAAGTTTATTCATCCACATTCTGCTTCCCCCTTTTTACAATTAATCCACCCCCTGGCGAGCAAATTACTCCAACAACCTTTCATAAAGGTTTTGTTCGACTTCTTGGTTAGCCAACCTCCTCAGGATTGTTGTACGATTTTGATAAATTAATCCAAATAAATATTTAATCCCAGAGCTCAGGGGAGCCTTGGGCCCATTTCCTCAGGATACAGGTATTATATAGTGGATGTCAAAATCTGAAGCTGTGTTATCAAGGTTCTTCACATATAATTCTGAAACATCCTCAATACATTTTGGCCAAGTGTATTCTTATAACGTGACCAAGGCTGGTTTGCCACCAATCTATCACACGCAAAGTTACTGATCTGTATAACATGATGGGTTGTAAGGGAAAAGGATCATCATGTCATGTTACAGTATAAAGGTACAGTCGTGGGGGACTACAGCGAGATGCCCAAAAAGTATCTTGCGACACTCGGCTACATGGAGGATCTGTCTTGAGACAGGATCCACAAGCAGCACCGTGTCCTCCGCATTTGTTTATAGGTTACCTTGTCTGGCTTCTTGCTCACATTGTTGCTTTAGCAAAGATTTCCGCTTTCTGTGCATATGCATATGCTACTGTCTTGCGTTCGTTTGTTGCACCTTGTTGCTGTACTTGCAACAAATAATTAACATTGATTCGAGGGGCGCCACAGCTGCTTTTTTCCACTTATTGTTGAGAATGTAGCGTGCTTCATTGTTGTTTATATGGCTTTGCATTGTGTTAATGTCCTTCAAGGGTTTGAACTTTTGTTTGCATCATGAAATCGGACATCCGATTGACAGCTGCACTTGTTCACAATTAACGGATTTTTGTTGCCTCCAGGTTCATTGAACTTTCTTGTGGCGATCATCTGCCTTCAACATGGGGCCCCAACCCTGATTGATGGCACCAATTGAAAGCTTTTGCCTCACCATCGCATGCGTCCACCTCTTCTAGATCCATCTCTTGCCAAAGGCTCCCAACCTGGATTCGTGCCGAAATAAGTAATAATAGGTTGGCAAAATCTTGTGAAGCACAACCATTGAACCCAGACTCCCAGGCCTGGCAAATCCACGACTCTCCTCCTTGTTTCGTACACGTTTAGGGCACCAAGGCGTTGCATGCGCTTTGCAGATTTGATCCTCCGAACCCCAAGCTTTCCAAGTCACACCTTTCACCAAGCTCTTTCACCAAAATAGTCCGAGCCCCCAGCCCCCGGTCCCTGTGAAACAGGGCGCCGGACGTCTTGGAGGCGGAGGTCCCTCGAAACTGGATGCCTTCCTAGGAAGCGGCCGGTGTCCGTGTCGGAGGAAGCAAGAATGGCCTATCAACAACTGGACCCATATTTTGCCAGGTATTTGGTATTTGAGAAATAGAATATAGATGTATTTTGCCAGGTATTGGTATTGGTATTTTGCCAGGTATTTGCCTATACGTACGTATTTAAGAATGGATTTTGTAATGCAGTAACCCATGTGACATCATTTGACTGGTGATCATCTGCCATGGACACTTGTGCTAGGGCGTCACTTTCATGCGGGTGAAGCATTCACGCATACAGGACCATGTGATGTGGACAATCTCATCCAAATAACATGTCCAGGGAACCACGCTTACGTTCGCCGAGAGCTGGCTCGTTCACGTTTGTGTTACGAATTGGCATCTTCGAAGCAACCTTAGTGGCAGCATTGGGGATTCCCAAAAATATCGTAACCATATACAAAATTTTATAAAACTACCAGCACCCTCCAACAGGTCTCCTAAAGAGAGTTGTTAGGCCTAAGAGGTCTCAATCGGTGACCTGTCGGAGGGTGCTGGTATATATATGATATGATATGTGATTATGTGTGTGATCTCTAGCATTCTCTAGCTATATCTCACCAGTTCCTGGACCTCCACCCGGATCGATCGGATCCCAACTCCGTCACGATCCCTCTCCTCAGGGGCCGCCAAGCGCGCGAGGCATTTCCTCAGGGCGATAGCGGAGGAAGCATCAGCATGGCGCAGCAGCTGGGTGCGCTAGTGTTGGTGGCCTTCTTCTGTTCGTAGACACATGGGTTGGGTTCTGCAGTTCTGCATGTGGTCCAGCGTGGGGGGCGCGGGCGCGAGTGTTGGATGGGGTACATGATGACCCCTGTGGCCGCCCTGACTGAGTCCACGGGTTCATGTTCCCCCACGGGGTCGAAACGGAATCGATCTTCCGGTCTTCCGAATTGAGCTACGCAGCAGGACAGGACGCTACATGAGTCAAGTATGACCAACCCAAGAAATAGGGATGGACATTGTAGGTCACCTATCCACAACTCTCCCAAAGGTCTCAAGAGGTCTTTTTGGGACTCTGACCCGGAATCAGCAAGTGAAGTCAACGGCCAACCCCTTCAAAATGACCTTTTCCCGGCCCCAAATACCTTGAAGATACATAGACCCTCACAACCTATCCCCAACACGTTCGAGCCATGCAGGCGGTCTTTGATGTAGCGTTTGACTTTGAGATCGAATGAGGAGCACGTACATAGAGACTCCCACGGTCGGACTGATCCTCACCAAGGACCGATCCTATTGCTCAGGACCGATCAAGGTGCCGCCTGAAAGAGGTCGTGAGTCGTGTTCTGAGAATGACCCAGTTCCCCTTGGAGCGACCACGACCGAGGGATGAAGTAGGAAGGCTCATCGTTTTCCAGGCCTCCATTTCTATCAACATACTGTACTATAGTCCTACTTCATCCGGGACTCAATCGAATGGGGGAGGAACCAGCCCTTCTATTTAGCCAGTCCTCTCTCTGCCCAAAGTGGAGAAAGTTGCGGAGTTCTCCTTTAGGAAAATGGACAGGCTCACGCCAGGCTCACGAAGTCAATTGGGTCCACCTCCGAAAGCGATGGCATAGGGACCTTTTTTTCTGCTTAACCTTGACTAAGACAATTTGAATTTAAACACATTATCAAAACCATATTTTAAACACAACACATCTAAAGAAAAACTAGAAATGAAAATAAACCTATAATCTAAAAAGTTCAAAACCAAGATCCAAAAAATCTAGCTGTGAAGCCTTGACTGAGACAATTCAAGCTGGAAATCAAACGACCTGACATTCTGAATCAACCCCCTTGGGGATTCTGAGGGATTTCTGGGGGTCTCCGCCTGCATGCACCGATGACCACCAGCCCAAACCATCCGTTCTCGTGTCTCAACATCCGAGGAACGAGAGTTGGATGAGAGGCTTGGGCTCTTCAACGCCTGCAGCGGTGCAGAGGTGTACTCAGCCAAGTCATTCCGTGGCTCTTCGAGCGTGTCAGGTTCGGTATAACTTGCAAGGAGGGCACTCTTCTGGGAAGTCTTGACATGAAGTTCACAGGAGATTGGTCACTACCAATTCCGAAGCTTTCCAAGCAACTCTGCTGCTCATGGCCGAAAAACACCTCCCACAGTGAGACCAAACACCCCCAGTTGTGCACAGGACGCGCGGTTTGGCCAAGGTTTGGAACGGAACGTGTTTGGCGGTCGCGGGGCAGGGTGCCAAATCTCCATGGACACCGATGGCACGTTTAGAAAAGGAAGACTCGCAAGGCTTGGAACATGCCTGGATAATATACATGAGAGTACCAAGCACGTGGACAAAACTTACACAGGAAGTGTGCTCGAACCACGCAAACATGAATAAACAAAACACATCGGAGGTGCTGACCACTGAGGATAGCTCTAAAAAGAGCGCACTCTGCGCTCTGATAGCTCTGGTGCCTTCGGTCTTGAGCTTCTTTGCGTCACTCTCATCCTTCTCCTTTGAGGCTTTGAACGCCAACACCTCGCCAGCTGAGCCGAGTTCACTCGGACGGACGCACAAAAACCGGTCATCACGAGTTGGGACGTTCCACGCGTTGCGATGTTCGACGGTCGGTCGTGTGATGTCTACTATGCACCCAACATGTCACCCTACTCCTCTTCGGTATGACTGGACCCGACGTTTACCCAGCCCAGTCCAAACCGAAACAAAGGTACTTGGAGGCCAACATCCAAAAGGAATTCTTGGATTCATTGGGCCCACCATCATGGAAAGTGGGAAAGTGGTGTTTAAAAAGTTGTTCTCCTTGAGCAACACACTTAGAAGAAAGCTCGAACGAGCCACTGCAGCTCGGCTGGTTTTTCCTTGATGCATTCGACCTTTCGATTTACTGCAGGTAGACCTTGGCTGGTGAACCGTAACGTGGACAGTAACGTGCATCCAATTAAAGAGGCTGGACCCTTTGGGAACAGGATTTGACACGCCCACTCCTTATGCAGATGTACTGGTGCCTGAACAAAGGGTGCAGAAATGCAGAACTATTCTCTTCTAGAAGAGCAGGCCACAGTGTTTAAGCTTTTTTGGAGTTTGGAATCCTTGACCTTTCAGCAACTCCTTGGATCACCGCTGACCTCCAAGCTCGTGTCTCATATCATAATGATCAAACAACCATTTGCAGAGCTTCCAGCCACTGCTCCAGCAGCAAAACTGTATTGGATGCTGTTACCAGGCAAATTTCTGTGGGAATGTTTCTTTGGAGAGTGCGCTGATCTGCTCCAGCTGTTACTGAATTCAATCGATTGGTTCAAGGCAAACATCGGAGACCATGGTTTTCACCACCAGAACTATGGATGTCCTGCAGATCCTCTGCTAAACCAATTCGTTTCGGTTCAAGTCGTCAAGAATAAATCCGTGACTGAGTTGAACCATGCGATACCCCTTAGATTTTCATGTAACAAAAGTCCTTGATACCGTCCTTGTGCCATAAGATATACACGTGAAACAAGAGTCCTTCGTACCCCTGGCAGCGGGTTCCTTTTTCGGGGGGCCTCTTCGAGGTTGTCCGCATCCTCCAGCTTGACCTGAAGCGTTTCGACGGAACACATACCGTTGCTTTGACCATGTTGGACCTGCCAAACCATCTTCGGCAAACGTGGCTGCACGAGGTGCTCCGGGCAAAGCCCAAGCTTTATAGTTGAAGTATGTTAGGGATTGTTCTCCATCTTCAGCATTAGTATCAGCATCAGTATTAGTATGGAAGTATCAGTCAGTATTAGTTGAGTTGTCCATCTTCCAAAACCTCTGTCTCAAAGGGTTCTCCATCTGTGCCGAAAACGCATGCCTGAGAGCTGAGGTCTCGGCTCCAAAAATGCGGCGGCCATCCCAACTAGTAAAGGTAACAACCTGAAAACAACAAAACTAACTACTGTACCTTGAGTCTCAAAGATCTTTTTAAAGCGTTTTTGTTTTAAGGTAGCTATATAATCGGTCCAATGGTGGAACAATGGTGGAACAAGTAGGGACCATTGCTGGTGGTCCTTTACTGTAAAGAATCTGGCTCCCCCAAGCATATCTGGGTCAGCCCCGAGAAATGGGCGCCAGAATCAAGGGCCGTTGCCCCATGGATGGATGGATGGATGGATGGATGGAGATTCAACAAGAATCTTGGGTTGGACTGCGGCACAGTGATCTGGCAGTGGGACAGTGATTCTGTGGGACGCTTTCGCCGTCCGAGGTGCAGGAATCCCCAACATGTTCTGCTGCACACGGCTGTACCTCGGCGGTTTTTCACACATACCCGCGGCGGGCCAAAAGAGGATTGGATAGGATTGGTGTTTTCTGTTGCGAGTACAAGGATTAATCGAAGGTCGAAGGTTGGGTTTATTTTCTTCGTTCGGCCGGGTGAAAGGGGTGGTTGGGAAGACTGAGCAAGTAAGTCTGAGTGACAATATGAACAAATGGACCTCCAAAAGAGCCTCGGTGAAAACACAACCTCGCAACAAGTATTGACACTTACTCTAGATGTCCTCCTTTTGAAGAAGTTCCACACCTGTTCAGCTGCATGCATCCGACGCAGGCTCATCATCAAACTACCCTGGAAAAGCCGTGGCTCTATGTTACATGGCACTGTGTTCCCTGTGTTCCATGTCCAGTGAGGGGAATGTTCAGTTCGGTCCAGTTCCTAACCTGAAACTCTCAAGGTTCGGAGAGCTTTTGGGCTTCCAGCGGCTGCTAGTCCAACCGTAGGTCGGTCGGCGTAGGATCAGCACCGTACTCTTCTATGCGGGAGAGACATGGAGGTTGAAGAAACTCATCGAGACGAAGTATAAATGTAGTATACACACATCAACCAAAAGTTTTCAACGTACGACATCTCTCAAAAGGACATGCAGAAAAAGAGTATGTCAAAAAACAGGAGTCCCGGTGACAGCTCAATACTGAAATTGCTTGCAAGCTTGGACCAAGCGAAGTCCGGTGGGACAGCCTGCAACTTGAAGCCTGTTTTTAGCATGCAACTTGGGTAGACAAGTAGCCAAAAACCTGGCCAAGTCAACACTCTGCCCAAAGAAGCAACAGACAATGAGCCTACTGGTACTTGCCTGTAGAGTGATCCAAGGCACTTCAAGCAAAGTCAGTCAAAGGCACTTCACACGGCGACTTCCAGTGCTTTCTTGAAGTCGCTCCTCCACCTTGGCGTGAAAACGTGGTGGAGGGAAGAAACACAGTGTTAGGTGCGGATGAAAAGCGACCATTATTTACTTAACCTACTATATTAGCACGACTTATGGCGGCGGTGCCATGGTGGCTCCAAACAATCCTTCACATTCCTTTACTGAAAAATCATTGTAAATCCAATCCATCGAGTAGCCGACTACCGAAAGACTCCGAAGTTGTCCAGGGCCTAAGCCTAAGCCCCTTCTTCTTCTTCTTGGTTAAATGAAGGCTCTATCATGCTCCACGTCCATCCATATATTCTCTATCCACAAGCGGACACCATTTCTTCAGGGGACATACTTGGTTTCTGACGAACTCAGGAAGAACCACACTTCGCCAATGGAACCGAGTGAGGTCTTAAAAACTCATGGGATTCCATCACATCCCATCCCATCCATCGGTCTGTTCAGAGCGTTGAGTTTCACATGGGGCAAGCGTTCCAACGGAGCCAAGCCAAAAGGATGACGACGGGAAACGCTCCATCCGTCCTCTGCCCTTTCGAACGAACACCACCCACCCTCCCTCCCCATCACCCTGGGATCTCCTGACAACAGGTGCCCCGAAAGGTGTGCCACCAAAGACCCCAAAACCAGCTGTTCGGGTCTATAGTGGTGCCCCAAAGAGACATCTAGTAGCACGGTGCCCAATACATTGTGAAAGAGATTTGACATCCGAACTATTTGGGGGGTCTATGTAAAACAGCCGTGTTTATAGAAGAATGGTTCCTCTGTTTTCTCGCGGGATCCTCCGTGCGTGACAGTTGTGAGCCCCAGCTTTATTCTTTTTTCTCTCTCTCTCTCTCTCTTTTTTAAGAGACAACGTAGAATGCCATGGATTGACACACGTGGTGGATCTGAACAATGGCAAATGAGGACTGTTGGTGGATGATTTTTCCTCAAGTCATGATGTGCGGGAAAAAAACTACTTCTAGCAGCTGGGACATTCACACGGGATCACACATCTAACCAATCTACATAAAACAAATACTAAAGAATCTGAAGAGGCGCCACAAGTGGCACCCCAAGATGAACTCCAGCCATGGGTTTGTGGTTTAGGTGTGAACATGATGGAGCGATCGAAAACGCATCGACGGCGCTGGTGCAACTTGGCTCTTTAGTCCAAGGATCGGAGAAGCTGAACATGCTGGTGCTTGGGCCTTGGTGTTGGTGGTTTTCTGCTTGCTCTTCCTTCGAATTGAACAGTAGATGGTTTATGTGATGGCGTTCTCCGAGAACAAATCAAATGAGTGAACAATAACACTTGTCCTTAAATCCTGATCCCAATGACAAATCATCGCAATTCCAAGCGGCGGTCTCTTTGTCAGCTTTTTTTCAGTGGTTTTAGTGCTGTTATGTGCTGTTCATGGTTGGGGTGAAAAAACAACGCCAGCGATCCACTCTTCCACTTGGATTCCACCATCTGGAAACACTGCTCTACGGTTTGTCTGGATGTGCGGCTTCTTTGCGATCGTCGTTTGATCATTTTTGTGGGAGTTTTGCGGGTAAGAATGGCAGTTTGCTCGAGAGATGATGATTTCCCAAGCTCCCGCTTAATCTTAGAAAATTCTATTTTAGGATGTTTTAGGGTTTCTTGCAAACACGCCAGCGTTTTAAGGGGATAAACTCAGCAAACTACCAAGTGCACTACCAAAGATGTTCCAACACCTGGGATCTGTGGGATTACCTCCCCCTGAAGTGTCTTCCGTGATTGGTCAAAGGATGTCAAAGGTCGGTGGTGTTCCGAAAAAGCATATCTTTTTCCTGATATCCTTCACTTACATCCTAAAGGTCATTCTGCTGGGTCAGAACCTTCATCCAGGATCCCGAGCTGCCGTGACCTGCTCCGCGCGACCGGGTCCCCACACGGTCGCCGGACAGCCGGGAGCCCAGTGCACTACGCTCGGCGCGCGTCAGTTGCTCCAGGAAGTACTCGGCGAGGCACGGGAGTTCGTTCAGGCAAGGCACGGGGACATCTGGATGTTGAACGGGTGAGCTAAGCAAAGCTGTACAAAGCGAGCTAAGCGAAGGGATTCCACTGATCAAACAGAGACACTTGCCAAGATGTTGTTGCAATGCTTCGATGTTGGACATCGCATGACCGCATGACCCAGCAAAGCCCCACGGGTTCTTCTTTCGGAGTGGTTTCAGCCGGATTGTACAAATCATGGATCAGCCAATGCGCTGTGTGTATTATTACGCATTTTTTTTGAATGGGAGACCTCCCAAAAGAATAGATCAAAACCCACTGGTTGCGGGTCGCCCCATCAAAATACACTCAAATCATGTCCAAATCCACATGATCAGGACATATCAGGATGTTTCCAAGGGTTCCCAACGATGCCCCAGCTTTCCCAGGTGGCCTCCCACCGAGCTTTCCCACGAGCTTGACCAGTTTTCCGACACCGCTTCGACACCGCTTCCCGTTCACCCCAAAAAGTAATAACAAACACCGGGAGAGTCGGGAGATGGTCGAACTCCGCGATGCGGCGGTGCGGCCTGCACGAACTCCGCGGCATCTTGTTGCCTGCAGTACGCACACTTGGTGGCTGCGAAAGGAAGGCCATGACCTAGCCCTGTCACTTCAAAACCATCGGTTTCCCATCCCAAATTCCTGGCACTTCTCAGGTTTGGTTCATTGTTAGATGTTGTTGGCTCAACAACAGAAGGGCTGCTCCCATCAAACTCATGTCAAACATCGACCAAAAATCAACATACATTGCCATCTGAGATTGTGCCATCATCCGCCCCCAGATTGAGCAGAAGATGGTCTCTAAGCTTCATGCCAACATGGAGACCTTTGGAGCCCCGCCTGGAGCTGCTGAATTCGTGATGCCCTCGCCCAATCAGCGTGCGGAACATCTGGCCGCGTGACGTTCGGCGCGTGACGTTCGTCGCAGTGGCCGCCGGAAAACGAGGTGAAGAAGTATCAAGGGTCAAGAGATGTCAAGAGTATTCAAGTAGTTATATCATAGTCAGTAGGCCAGTAAGATGAACTCTCATGAACTATCCACGTGGGTGTCAGGACATAGCAGCAATAGTTGTGCTACATCGCTAAGCTTGCAAGCGTGACAGGGAGATGCATCCCCAGCTGTAGACCAGTAAGTTGGTCAAAGGGCCTGGCCCCTCCAAGAGTCCAGCAACTTTCGACCCAGGGAGCGCCTGGGGCGCGATGACGTGCTTGGGGTCCTCCTCATCTTCACCTTCTTTCCTGGCGACACAGTGACCGGGTTGGACACACACGACGCGCATGTCAAACTGTCAAACCACACTCCTTGAAATAATAATGGAAGTGGAAACTGCCCCTTGGATGACCATTTTGATTTTCCACTTCCATGAGTACTGTATTTCAGGGAGTAATTGGATCCAATTGGAATATATCGGCTCTCACAGATACAGGAGGCTTTTGAAGCGTTAGAACCAAAGCCATCTCATGCCAGCGAAAATCCATCCCCATCGAACCATCTTGGATGATCTAGCCATTGCTGGCCTGCACAGTGGCTCTTGCAGCCAGCTGGTGCCTTATATAATCATCTTGAAAAGGAGATGAAGACTTCTGCGTTTTCATTGCTGCATCTTTGGTGGTCCCTCTCGTTTGATCCCTCTCGTTCACCGTATCCTCGGGCCAGGCGTCCACACAAGGGCGGAGCATACCGAGAGCCATTGAGGCCATCGGCCAACTTGGCCACCTCGGTGTGGTTCCACCAGGGCGGAGAAGGTAGAGGTGTGTGATCACATGACATGTCTGAAAACGAAGGAGGCAAACTAGACTCGACCAACTCTTAACACCTCTCAGTCCTATGAGTTTCTCAACGTCCGAGAAACTCTCCAGCTGTTGAAATCAACGGTCTCCCACGGTCTCCCACGGTCTCCGGTCTTCCCGGGTCCCTCCGGGTCCCCTCCGGGTCCCCTCCGGCGCCTGACCGATGAGATCGTTTTGAAGATCCGAAGGCGCCGACTTGCGAATCTGCGACGGAGAGGTGAGGTGGTGAAAGGAAGAAACAACGATGCGCATCCCTTGTGTTACGCTGCGTCAGTAGGTTATATAGTAGGTTTACACATCTCAACGCATTGCTAGACCCATCTCAATCCTACGACAGCAAGTCTCTTTCTGGAGAGAAACTACTAAGGGTTTAGACCCGAACTGATGTCTTCACCATCCAGAATCAACACTTCAAATCTGTTTACTCCTCCTTTGGGGGGAGATACACTCTCTTGCTCAGCAAGTTTCATCAACAAGTCGACGGGCTCCAACACTTTGGTTGGAAGCACAGCTCTTCCGTTCCACGTCTCTCGACACGTCAGCGCGGTCAGCTAGCACAGCTCTTCCGGTCCGGAGCCTTAAAGTCAGCATCCATGTAGCGCTGCTTCACTTCAGGCAAGCCCTGCGAATGGGCCAGTCCCACATCCAGTCCCACCCAGGAACTACATGCTATTTATGCGATGCTGTGTATCATGTCATCATGTCTCTTAATGTATGATAATGTACGTATGCTCTTGTATGTACGTCCTGAACATACTCTACTTAACTTGTGTACACATCTTGGACTTAATTAGATAGGGCCCAGAAGCTGCTTCTCAGGAATCGAAGAAGTTCCTGCCACAGCAAACAACATGTTCCGCCTGGATCTTGCCGAAAGGGTATCTGAGGGGCTACACCAGTACAGTAGCTGGACCATGCTTGACCGCTCCCCCTCCCTCCCTCCCTCCCTCGCTCGCTCGCTCTAGGACACTGGCCAGCAGCAATTGA
>JAOBYK010454789.1:0-14166 GCA_025434845.1 Phenganax subtilis | reverse complement strand
ACTTAAAAATCTTACCTCTTCGACTTTGTTGATCTCTCCGCCATGTTTGAGTTCGAAGACGCCTTCATGCTACAGGCTTTCCCGGCGTCGCATTCACGCGACGTCGCCAAAACCTGGTGTAAGCATGCGCAGTTTATGTTTTCAACGGCGGCGTCCTCATATATTTCATTTCGTAAACTCGCTATTAATATACGAGGCGTTTGAGCATCGGAATATTCGGAGTAGCCCTTGTACTATTGCATTGCTTTACAAACACAGAAAAACTCGTAATATATTCGTGCAATGTAAGAAATATAATTGTAAAATCAAACCATATTCATGTCTTCGGAGTGATAACGCCATAAATCCAGTCTATAGTTTAAAACTTTTCCATTCGCCATCGATTCAGGCCTGTCAAATTATCTGCATTCGCCAATAAGTCGCCCAACGCAAAGGTGAAGTCAACTGTGGCAATTTTTCGCCTCGAGAGTGTGTCAGTAAATTACGCAGAAAGCTCTCTCATGCAAGTCGAGTCCTGCTCTTTTAAAATGGCAGGACCTTGGCTTCCAAAACAACTATTCTGCGCGTGCGCAAAAGCATTTATCCAATCAGAACCCAGGATGATCTTGTATAAAATATTATAGCAACTCCTGCCTTCAGAAAATAGCAGGCGTGAAACACGAATCCACGTGTATTGCCCGGAATTGAGCTCTTGTAGCTGCAGTTGCCAGGTAACGGAAATCACAGAGTGTAAAAATCCGTAGAACATCGTCCAGAAAACGACAATGACTATTTTAAAGCTTTGGACAAACAAGAAAGTGTTTTAAAAAGTAATGGAAAAAGCTTTTACTTATATTTGGTGAGATTTTTAGTCCTGCTGGGCAGGACTAGCAAGACCGTTAGCTACGCCACTGAAGGTCATTAAGTAGATAGTGCAGGAGTGACGAATTATCGAGTGATGACATTTGAGATGTCTGCTTCTAAATTTGTATAAAATATTGACGTTTTGCCTCATATTTGTGATGTACCATTGTGTAAATCCGCTGGAAAACAAGTTGTGAACTGCCAGTAACAAAATTTGTCACCTTTCATCTGTTACGAAGGGGGAAAGATTTGCCTAAAAAGTGGATTCGCATCACGAAAAATATTGAAAAAACGCAAATTACAACCACCTTAAAACCAAATTTTGTTCCATCCATGGAATGACTGGCGTAAAACAGCTCCAAACTCCCGGACAATCTTTGCAACGATCGACATTAAACTCTTGCACTTTGCCTGATAATAGTACAGATGGACAAAGTCACTGGTCGATGTTTTTTCACAAAAGAGTAGCAAGTGACAAATGCCTCCTCAAAAAAACACTTGTTTTATTTCTTTTATTTGTTTTTTCTTAGTTTTCAGTATTACAATAGGACATCATGTTGTCACGAAAAAGTTGAAATGCAGGAGTAATTCATCTTTACAACCATTCTAAACGAAAGCGAGCGACCTCGTTTTCATGCATTACCTTCAATGATGTAACATAGATCGGTATTTAAGGTCTATTTAACTAAAGTTTTCTTATTCTTTGGTTTCAGAGTATAAAAGAAATAAGAAACAATTGTGAAGATACCAATGCAAAATTTTTGGTGATAAATAAAATTGTTCAAAGGAACAAACGACAGTTTAATTGGTTTTAATTAGTTTTTACTTGTTTTCCCGAAAGCTACAGTACAATTAAGATGCACCAAAAAACGGTAAAATGGCGAGAACACCACGATTATGCGGTTAGATTTAGGGCAATCCTCCTATCACTTTTGGTGCATCACATTTTGGTTATATCTCGGCCCGAAGTGGTCAAAAAAGGTGGACTCTTTTATTGGACCCTTTACCTGATTTGTATAGAATAGCTTTGCTTTAGCCAACAATTTTACCTGGCTTTGAAGAATTCTGCAATGATATCCTGCTCACACAGGACAATTTCGTAATGTTTCCAGTATAATAATATACAAGAAAATGTTACTCGACTGTGATTGGTTGGTTTAACAGCAGTGCAAAACCTGTAACAACAGTGCAAAAATCTGTAACTACAGTGCAAACGGTAAATATTTTAAGAATTAAGACGCATGTCGCGTGACTTTGTGTAAACCAACTAAAAACACGACCGGAAAATCAAGTTATCATGACCACCTGATGTTTGCCTCGCACATTTTCTTGTATATTATTAATAAGTAATGGTATGGCTTCTCGTGCAATTGGAAAAAGCATGCACTCGTGAGTTTTTCAAAGACTTCAAATTGCACTCGTCCTTCGGACTCGTGCAATTTTGATCGTCTTTCAAAAACTCACTCGTGCATGTTATTTCCAAATTGCACTCGTAAGTCGTAACCATACTATTACCTATATTAATATTATATAGTTGCAGCTGAGTGATGAGGCTTTTGTATTTTTTTTTTGTTTATTCGTAGGATTTGGCTAGCTAGCAAGCGTTTATCCAATTATGTATGAAAACCACGAGAGCATCGAGTTATTGCATTAACAGACGAAAACATTGCTGATATGAGTTGAGAAACAACATATTTTCAAACAAGGTGCAGAAGGTTTATGCAGCAACGGTTGAGGACAATTTGGAATCGGTTAAAAACATTTTTGAACGTTTGGGAATGTTAATGAACTACTACTGTTTTTAGGACGATTGGAGTCAAGTCAACAGTCATTAGCCAGGCAAAGCCAAACAATAAATTCGGAAGGGTAGCTTCTGAATGGACCTTCAACCTTATAGACAAAATTTCAAAAAAGTTTGAACTAGGAAAATCTTTTACCACAGCCGGAAAGAGCATCCTGAATTTAGTAAAACTGCAAAGTTTGGATGAGAAATGTTGTAAAATAAAAAAGATACTGCCGTGCAATTTTGGCAAATTTTGTATATTTTTCTATTGCGCGCGGGAAATGGATACCCAAATTCTTGAACGGGGTACTAATTTCCCGTGCGTAATAGAAAAATATACAAAATTTGCCAACTTTGCACGGCAGTATCTTCCTTATTTTAAAACATTTCACGTCCAAACTTTGCAGTTTTACTAAATTCAGGATGCTCTTTCAGGCTGTGATAAAAGATTTTCCTAGTTCAAAATTTTTTGAAATTTTGTCTATAAGATTAAAGGCCCATTTTGACTGAAAATATCAAAAAACAAATGTTTGAACTCGGCTGTTTAAGTGTGCGAGTCTTTCAAAAGGCTAAAAAAACCGACCACGTTAATCTATGACATGCTTTGGTTGGTTGATGTAAGGGAATTTCTGTTTTCCCGTCTCTCACTCTTAAACGTATCCACTTGGTTTTTATCTTTTTCTCCAATTAACATAGTAAATTAACTGACTGAGACTAGTCTAAGATGTAGTTTTGATCATCATTGTTTAGGCTGTAAATATCGAGGCGAACTTTCGAGAAAATCTCTATCACGCGTACAACGCATTACAAAACATTGATTTTTAAACCGGAGTTTTTTTTTACCTGCTCAGTCTTGTTTGCCTGGACGAGTAAAGTCATTTGGCTTCTGCATGCGAGACTAAACTGCTACGGTCGGCATTGCGAGGCAAATTTTCTATCAAGATAATTTTCACTGTGGCGGATCTAGAAGGAAGATAGCTAATGTCAATATGTGAATTATTTAGGTGCAATTTGTAGCACTTCAGCAACTTCCTATAGTGCTCTCCTTTGAAAGAATAAAATGGTCTGATGTTAGACAGAGTAAAATTTAGTAATTAAGTTACTAAATGGCGGTCGCACCACGGAAGGAGTTAAAGAAGTGTTTTAGTTTTATTTATACGATCATGGCATCGAAACGTAGCTGATTTTTAACCTAATGCATGAATCAACTATTCACGCCTGAAATTGTTTACACTGCCTCAAAATAGGATTTTAAACAATTTTTGTATAAGTTCGGATGACGTAAACGGCATAGCAATGTTAGTTGAGTGAAGTGGCAAGTGGCTAGCCACCAAATCCACCCACACCTCCTTACCCTAGATCCCCTCATGTATACGTTTCATTGTCAAAAAAAGCTTTTTTTTGAATGTTTCTTAGACATTGAACAGAAGATTAACATGCTCTTGTTGAGAGAAGGCGAAGTATCTCCGGTGCTTGTTGCTTTCGAGTACAACAGTGTGAGCTGTATGGAGTACTCTCTCGAACAACACGACCTAACTAGTCATGTTGTGGACGCCATTGACGGCGGTAGTGGTGATAAAGTTAAGGCATTTATTCATCCAGACATCGATCAGGCTGACAAAAGTGCATTTCATATTCTAGCAATGCGAGAGCGTGGTCCTGAAGTACAGAGGATTTTGAATAAACACGACGAGTTTTTAAAAAGTCTTCAACTTATTAATTACAAGGATAATAGTAAAGCAACCCCTTTGTTAATAGCGGTGAAAAGGGGTAACATGGCGATTGCGGAGTATTTGATCGACAAAGACGCAGATTTTCGAAAAGTTGATGAATTCGGTCAATCACCGATCAAGGTTGCAGTCTTAGAAGGTCATGAGGAACTAGTCCGAAGGATGATAAATAAAACTGGTAGGAAATATAAAAAGTTTTTCTTTTTATTGCAAGAAAAAAGCCATATGTAAACTTAGGGATAGTGCGCATACATAGCATGTTTCGTTCTTTAACTGCCTTTTCAAACTATCGAAGTATAGTATTTGAATCAGGTAATCATTTAAAGAATGTCAGAGGCAAGATCAGGGACTGTATACATCAACGGTATTTGAGTCCTTTAAAGCGTCTATGTCAAGGTCGGGGATTGTATGGATTGGTTAAAGGACGTACGACAGACCTGTTTACGCACTCACCATTTCAAATCCTACTGATCTGTCTCGAGTATTTTAAGTAAGGACATCTATTAAAACGCACATTTTGGTACTTGCGTTGTGAAACTTCGGTAATAAACTAAATATTGAATAAAAAGTTAAGAAGTTAGTTAACAAATGCTTTACTCAATAGAAAACATGCATTACCTTATTTCTATTCTGTTTACAAAAGCCACAAAAGGGAAAATTGTACTATTGGAACACTTCAAAATTAAAAATGCCTGTTTCGACACAAAAAGTGGTTGTGAACTTTCATTCTCTTTCTGTTTTAAAAACATTTAAGAGCGCTAAAAGTTGCTGGGTGAGCAGCTATCAACTCTCGTGAATTCAAAAATTCTTTCGTGTTTGAAAGCCACGGTTAAGCATTTGCACTTGCGTATGAAAGTGTTATTTAAGTTATTTGAAGTTCCTCAGCAGTATCAAAGTCAGCAGCTGTAATTATTTATGATACTTCACTCACTCATTTTTAGTGTCTATATCAAGGTCAAGGACTGTACACATTTTGTAATATTTCAGTAATATGAAGCGTCTATACCAGCTTAAAAGAAGATACATTTGTTGTTTAGTGAATAATGGTGAACGTCACAGGTTAGACGTTCGTTAGACGTTAGAGGTCTAATTATCAATGTCCTAAATTGTAGTTTCAATTGAAGATAAAAACAAGCTCTTAGAAGACAAAATTTTGTATGGAAATGGCCATACAATCTTGTACCCTGCTGCTCTTTCGGGCAACGATTCACTATTCAGCTTTCTAATCAAGGAAATGGGAACTGAAACTGAGGCAAATCTTAATTTGAGACAAGAAATGGCCCACCCAATTGATGCAAAGAAGTTCATCGACCAAGTTTGTTTTTCGGGTATGACAGACGCGATGAAAAAGTTAATAGCGGTTGAAGAAGGGCGAGCAGTCGGCCAAGTATCTGTTTCCTACAAAGACGATGAGAAATCAACTCCGTTGATGTGGTAAGCTAACTATAGCTATTTTTATTCGTAGCAAGCATCTTTATTATACTATCTATTTGTAACCTTGTATTCAAAAGTTGCACCATGCAATTTGTCTCAAAGTAGGGCACCATCGGGGGCCATTTTAGTCGGCCGACTCAAACTTGTGGCACTAAAGCTAACAAATTAAATGCCTGGCGTTTCGTAATCATTTTAAAGACTTCTTGCTAGTCGCAGTCGTACAACGTCAGATTCTTTTGATCTGTAATGTTGCTCCAGATTTACTACAAACCTGGAAGTGAGTCGAGTGCAATTTGGTTTGAAATGGATGCACGTTGGCAATTTGCTGCACATTGATAATGTTGTCCTGTACCATTTATGTAGGGCAGCGAAAGGAAGTCGCTTGGAAATTGTCAAGATGATACTAGAAAGCGAAAAGGGGAAAACAAACAGCTTCAATGAAAGACGAACGAAATAGAAATGTTTTTCACTACGCTGCTTCTTCGAGTGACGCCAACAGCACGGATGTGTTGAAATATCTAATGGTAAGTTGGCTATTTACTACGTATTTTCTGCTTCTAAGATTTGCGTGTGTTATGGCGGGTTTGGATGTCGGGAATTTTCCTGTACAAATCCTCTCAACGATTAATTGCATGTTTGAAAACATAAATCCGCTGGTAAATGTTAGTCTCTCCTAAGGTTTGTTAGTCCGGTCGCGCGCTACTGGAAAGTAGCAGCTCTTAAATCTGGAACGGTCTTACTAAGTTTGTATAAAATAGCGCTCAATCGTGAAAAGAAAAAATACGAAACTTGAAGCTTTTTCAAATTTCTCTGCATTATGCTGGATACCAATTTTCTAAATGCGTTTCCTTCCATGTAACATAGCCGGTGCACGCATCCAAAGGAAATCTAAAAGGGAAATTTTTACAACTTCATTTATGTTTTCAAGATTTCAATGGACCTTTAACCTTATAGACAAAATTTCAAAAAATTTTGAACTACGAAAATCTTTTACCACAGCCTAAAAGAACATCATGAATTTAGTAAAACTTTCAAGTTCGGATGCGAATTGTTGTAAATAAGGAAAATATAGCCGTGCAAAGTTGGCAAGTTTTGTATATTTTTCTATTACGCGCGGGGAATGGACACCCAAGTTCCCGAACGGGGTATTAATTTCCCGCGCGTAATTGAAAAATATACAAAATTTGCCAATATTGCACGGCTATATTTTCCTTATTTTACAACATTTCGCATCCAAACTTGGCAGTTTTACTGAATTCACGATGCTCTTTTAGGCTGTGGTAAAAGATATTTCTAGTTCAAAATATTTTGAAATTTTGTCTATAAGTTTAAAGGTCCATTGGGTCATGCACCTAGGGACTAAAACTTACGAAAAATTGATAAGTTGTTTTAAATTTCCAATTTAAAACTCTGGGCTAGGTTTCAAGTGAGTGAGTTTATGTTGTTGAGTTTATCTTTAAATAAAGGGATTTCTCATCGATTGTAGGAATACATGTTAAGCCGCTTTTCGAAAATACTTTGCGAAAAATAAATAAAAATGTTCATTGTGAATATTTTGATACACTGTGTTTACAAGTTGGTGCTTACTTTTCAGGACAACTGTCCCTCCAGTTTGATGAAAGAAAAAGACAAGAATGAGTGCTCACCAGTGCATCGGGCAGCTGTTAAAGGTCTACTTGAGGTTTGTCGTGTTTTATGTATCTTTTAATACACTGTGTCTACTAGCTTCTCGCCGTGGCGTAGCTATAGCTAGGATTGACTAATCATGCTATACTAGAGCCACTCTTTAGAGGCTCTAGAGTGGTCGGAAACGGCCTTCTCAGACTCTTGTCTGTTCATATTTACGCATCAAATTTGAGCAAAAAAAATTTGATCAAATGCTTCAATTTCGCTGGGACTGAGCTGCGTTGAGCATGACTTGGAATGGCGTTGCTTGTAAAACGCATTTAATGAGAAAGAAAAAAACTACGACTAAAAAATCATAGTTTGAAAGAATTTAGGTCACGCTCAGCATGACAAGCAAGACCTCTAGCTACGCCACTGCCTTCTCGTAGTTGATTACTATTACCACTTTTCCAAGTCTGTCCCGTGAAGTACATATTATAAGAATTTTAGTCATTTGGAGGAAAAGAGCGATACATTTCTTGCGAGCTATCGTCACCGATTTGCTTACAAGAAAATTACGGGAAATGATGTAGAGATGGGATTCGCAAACGGATCAAATAGTTCGCGCAATTTGTTTTGCTTCACACATGCTCATTTTTTGCATTACGTATTGTTAAGTAATCTCACTGTGAGCAAAAGAGCTTAGAGCTGGCAACAGGATAGAACTGTTTGTTCTTAATAATTATGCAATTCTTTTTTTTTGTTAATGAAATGAGTTGAAACTTTGAAATTGTGTTTTATGGCCGGTTCGTTGTCGACTTTAGGTATCACGTGATTAGTTTTTTCACACCTCGTGACTGCTTTTAAACTTCAAGGCAATTTGTGAACAATACGTCAATGTTTGACTGAGAAGATTGTTTAAATAATATTTTGACTAGGTTAAGTGGTGCAGTTATAAGAGGAGCAATGAATCCCCAAGCTTGTTTTAGAGCTACATATCGAGGTAAAAACATGATATCACACAAAGCCTATGAGTGCTTGCTTTCGTGTGCAAACTTCGCTCCACAAAAAAGGCTCATCACGTGATGCAAAAATGCCATCACCGTGTACATAAAATCAGTCCAACGCGTGCAAACCTCCTGCTACCATTGCATCACTTTAGTAATTTTAACATTATAGTGTATTTCTTCAGATAATAAGTGTTTGAAGCGAAAAATGGATTTCTATGCACAAATAGCCTCTTTGTGTTCAGTTTACGCTGGAGAAAGCTGTGATCTGGCAATGTATGTAAAAAACTTGAGTATTTTCTTTTCTATTTATTCCTCATTTTTGGCTCGTACTAAAGTTGTTATCATATAATTATAAGATTTATATTTTTCCCAACTGAAAAACAAAGCTAGGTTTTGTTTTGTTTATAGAGTTTTTTTTGTCTATCTTGGCATTCCAAATAACAAAACTAGGGATCCAAGGATAGTGCAAAGTTTCTACAGGCAAACGCTGATGAACACACGCAAGGAAAGCTTTGCAGTATTGCTTTAAAGCTGACTTGTCACTCTGAATGTTGAAGTATTTAATTCTAGGAACTGTCGTAAATACGACATAGTCTTTAAAAATCGCGAAATATCTTCAACATTTGTACTTCTATACCAGTCAAAGTCATCAATAAATCTTGTTTCACTGAGGGAAACTGAAATCCTCACAAACATTTGAGTGGCTAACTTTGTTCCAATACGGCCGTTTAGGCCGCGCGATCGGAGCGCACAGTTTGGAACATGCTCTGTTGTTGCCTGTATGCGCTTGCAGCCGCGTGCACGCCAATAGAAGAAGTGACTCAAGTTTCTCAGCGTGGACGCGAGACCAGGAGTGGACAATCAACAACAGAGCATGTTCAAAACTGTGCGCTCCGCCCGCGTGGCCAAAACAGCTGTAGTGGAAAATGGCCTTGACAGCATCTTGTTCACGTGCGACGGGTTTACAAAAGCGGTGCAACTGACATGTGGCACACATGAAAGTAATTTCCATATTTAGCGAGCCAATTATCCACTACGCAAGCGTACTACATAACAGTTAACATTGTGCGGTTTTAAATAAGGGCGACCTTCATAGAGGAAACAGAATCTTTTATTATTTGAACCATTTCAACCGCTGTCGGTTGAAACATTCAGTTCTGGTTAAACCATGGGCTACGCACTTTGCATAATGGCATGCATGCGGCGGAATATTATCCCAGCTTCTTGGTGATCAAAAGTCGACTCAGTGCACAGTATAAGACTAAAGTTCGATTTACTCTAAATTATGTCTTCATAAACACGAGCATAAGATGTTGTGTGTTTTGGTCCTAGAAGAATTAACTCGACTGGCAGTATGTCAGGACAGCGAAGTAAATTGTAAACAGTTAACTTGAGCTAATGATGTGCCAATAATGTGGCTGCCGGTTATTTAATACGCTAGCAGTTTGTTTTCTAGATTTTGTCTGGAACACGAATTCTTCTCTACCAACCTTTTGTTCGGCGTGTTGTTCTGAACTGTTCGTTTTCGTGCTTTATGTACTGGATGGTACTTACAACGGCAACAAATGCAAACGATTTATACCTTTCAACAAGAAGTCTGGCCGTAGACTAGCATATTAAACATGCACTGATCACTTCGCTAAATTATACCCGTATGCACTATATTGTATAACTCACTTGCAACTTTTTGTTCGGTATATCGTTCTGACATTTGTCTCTGCGCTGTATGTATAAAATAGCGCTTAGAATGGCAAGAAACACCACGAATTCACAGCTTCAACAATCTGGCCGTAAATGAATTAGCACCATGACTGTATTATAAGTACAAATCATTGCTGATTGCCGAGTTTTCGTTTTCGTGAATTGTAATTTGTCTGATAGTGCAAAAACTCATGACATGTTGTAGCTTTATATCAAGAATTTAGTAAGTGTACAGCTGCAGAAATAAAGTTCTAATCGCCTGTTATATCTTCTCACTCCTCTGCATGACTTCCGCCATTTGTGCGGCAATATATTAAAACTTTGCTGCAAAGCACGTGTTCGATTGTTCGATCGGAATTTAAGCGAAAACGGGGGTTCATACTGATGGACTTGCTTAACATCTTTAATAGAAATATGCACGAGAAATACCTACATTAACCCCCCCCCCCGGAAAGTTTACACTATGACTGATTGTATGACTGACTGTATGACTGACTGATTTCAATGTGTGCCACTCATCACAATAATGCAAAGTTTCGAAAAAACTTTGCACTAAAAAAACACCGTAATTTTATATATTTTGAAAAATGTAAGCATGGTTTTTTTTAAATTATTGAAAGTTTTGCTTAATAGAAAAGACGTTTTTTGGTTGTGGCAATTATTGGCCATTGTGTTTGGCCACGCGTATTTTTTGTGTGAGAAGACTTGGTTCCAACCATAATTTCTGGCTTCAAACTTCTGGCCACCAGTTGCATTTCATATAGTTTAGTTATATCTCTGTGCAACACAACGAAAACAGGCAGCGTAGCCAAAGTATTCTTTTACAAATACGTCAATCTTAGGCGATTCTTTGTCTCCGAGATTTACTAATTCTTGCTGCTTAAAACATGCAGTTTTCACCACATTAAAACAAGCGAATACTTCAGTCATTTCTTGCTGGTAAAAAAGCAAGAGAAAGGTATAATTCAAAAACATCAAAGAGTTTTTCGTTTCATTTAAATATGAGAGCGTGAACTTCTGTATCTAACAGACACTAGCTCGACAAAGTTTATCATCATTGCATATGTTCGCATTTTTAAATTTATATGATGTAAAAGGACAAACGAAATTTTATAGAATGTCTGGCTACTTCTTGGTGACAAGACGAAAATGAATGGCGAGTCGATATTTCACTGTCAACATTGCTTTAGACATGCAAGTTTCAATACTTTAAAAGCCATGTTGGACAAGTATCAAGAAAATGACAAGAATGCTTGTCTGGAAGCGCTTAAGACCCACAACAAGAAAAAGCGTGCGCCTGTGCACGAAATTGCATTAGCCAGAAGAACTGACGTTCTAGCCATGTTACTAGAAAGATTTCCCTCCTTGGCGGACGTCAAAAGGTATGCTAAAATAATGGTAGACGTGAAGCCGAATTACATCACTTGAGAACAGCCCATTTTCATGAACAAAACAGATTTGTTTAGGCCAGATTAACTAATCAAATCACAGCAATACTTGACATTTATATTGCAAAGTAATGGTTGGAAACGATCTGCAATCTGAAAAACTGTCCTTGAGATGTGAAGAGCGAATTTTTTCATGCTATTTGCATGAGCGATATATGGAAAATATAGTTGCCACCGAAACCCTAGCATGTGCTTAAATCTCCCTAATAGACAAATTTTCACTCTAGGTGAAAAGAAGTATCTTCACTTAAGTAGCTTGAAAAACCATACTAGAAGTAGTAAAAAGTTTGCTGGCGAAAGGTTGTAAAATGCGGCATGGAGAGCTTTGCGAAATTCGCAAAGTTAGTACATTTTCTATTACGTGCTAAAATTGTAACTACTTTGGAGTCACTTTCTGCTCAAACATGGTAACAGCTTCCGCACGTAATAGGAAAATTTTCTGAATTTGCATGTTTTTCAGGGCTATTTTTTCGCTTTTTAGAACCTTTCGCGACCGAACTTTGCAATTTTACTGCATCTAATATATTCTTTCCAGCTGCGTAAATGAATGTACTTCTTTTTCCAAAGTCGAGATTTAGTCTATAATGGGAATTTCAGCGACTAAAGGAGATGAAGCCGACGTAGTTGGTATTGAATTTGAAAAACCCTTGTCGTTGATATTTTACTTTTGATAAATAGCGTTGGGATAAAATGCTGTTTCGCCGGAGAAATCTTGTAAACAAATGCACAGCTTTTCTTTTACATGGCAATGCTCTCTTATGGCATCAGGTTCACAGTCTTAGTTTAATTGCTTCTATTCAATGTGTCTACTTAAACATTCATATTGTTTTCAAATATGAAATGCAATTCCTTATTCACATTCATGAGTGCCTATTTTTGTTTTGCACTTCCGAAATTGATGGTGCTTTGAGAAATCAATTTCAACCTTGGCTGCTTCATTCAAAACAGCATGAAACTAGTTAGTTCATAAAAGTTTGACAGTTCATTCATTTAATGATGTATGCTCTTTTCAGCTGTAGAAACGCATGTCCTTCTTTTTAACTAAACGATAAATCATAATTTAATGTTTTACACAATGCGTTTATTAGCCTGTGCATATAGGCCCGTTTTCCAGTGGGCAGAATTTTCCGTGCAAAAAGTAAATCTATAGCACTGTGATTGGTTTGTTCCACAGCGAAATATATCGCTAGCCAATCATTTTGGTTGACTTAAGTTCTCCACGGAAAATTCTGCTTTGTGCAAAACAGGTTTTACTTCCTTTTTAGTGCAGACCTCGACTGGTCTCTGCTTCACTTTGCAGTAGCTGGAAAATCTTTGGAGACCGTGCAATATCTTCTAAAAAACTTTCCAAAGTTGATTAATACTAAATCAGATTACGATCGGAGCGCAGCAGTTATTTCTGCAGAAAGTGGCTGTGCAGAAATTCTCAAATATCTGCTTAATAATGGGGCTAAAGTGTATGGAAGCTGTAAACAGGAAAATCTTCTAGATTGCGTAATGATATGTCCATTTGTGTCGAGCAGAGAGCCGACTGCCTTGGAAATTGTCAAGTTTTGTAATGAGAATGAAGATGTCACTTTGATGGAAAAGGTGAGTTGACGTCATCGTTTTCGCGCTATTACACGCGGTGTCATAATACACCCCAAAATTAAGCAGACTATCATGTAACAGACATCGACTCAAACAATCTAGTTTGTACGTACCAAGAAAGAAAAGTTGGGCGTTGTCTTTCGTAAGCTAGATAGCTTTTGAATGATACATCTTTTATCCCGCAACAACAAGAAGATAGCAAATGGACCTCGAACAAATATTACGGATAGAGTTCACAGTCTTCCAGCGTTACGAATTGATCGGCTAGAACGCAGTCTGGTGGACACCAGGTTATGGCAATATTAGATTGCAAGCTCAGCCTTTGCAATCTAAACGCGTAAAAATCATCATGTTGTTGTATAGTTGATACGATCAGGATGCAACAGTGCTGTGCTTCACCTATTGCTTGCAGTTGTCAACAACGTTTTTCAGCATTGCTACACCCGATTAAAAGTGAACAATATTGTTCAATATTGTTGACAACTATAAGCAATACGTGCAGCACAGCATTGTTGCATCCTGTTTTACTGCAAGCTCATAATTTTAGCTGTCTGATATTTTTTGTGGGTGGTCAGCGTCACAATGTGTCCGCTAAACTGCACTTGACTGATCGCGTTTATCAGTAGTGTGAAATTAAGGGTTCTAGCTACTTTCGACCACGCCCCTTTTATGCAAATAAGATAAAACCTGTCAATCAAATTCAATCTAGAAATTTCTAAACAAACAAAAACTTATTAAGAATTCAATCTAGAAATTTCTAAACAAACAAAAACTTATTAAAAATTCAATCTAGAAATTTCTAAACAAACAAAACTACAAACATGCCCAAACTTGTTCTTAAATTCTAAAATCTGATTGGTTGAAATTTTTCTGTATTTTTGTATAAAATAAATGGACTCTTCAGAACAATCCATATTACGCAAAAAACTTTTGAAACTTTCTGAATCAAAAGAACTTATTCGATCTGATGGCAAAAATTATACACAAAGTTATATTAAAAAAGCTAGTTATGAAACACTTGA
>JAOBYK010454678.1:0-14171 GCA_025434845.1 Phenganax subtilis | reverse complement strand
ATATTGCAAAGCTTTTCCTTAAGCGTGTTCATCAGCGTTTGCCTGTAGAAACTTTGCACTATCCTTGGATCCCTAGTCTATTTACAATTTTATATTGTCAGTTTTTACGTTGCTGCTAGACTTCTATTTGTTTGCGAATAAGTGGCTCTAATGTCACATCATGGACGCCATGTTGTATGAATTTGACAAAGCATTTTCCTTGTTTGCAATTCAAATTTTTGTTAGGATGGAGAAACCTCTTTGTTCTTTGAATCTCATTGGGGAATGTTGCGCTCCACCTATAAATAGGGCTGAGTGGTTAAATGTATTTTGAGTTCTTGCCCCTCCTACAGTCATTGAAGAGGTTAAGATTTCACGATTTCCTGTAACGTGTACAGTTAGCTTGATTTTTCGTTTTGATTTTCTGCAATATTTGCGCGTGTACCTAAAATTCACCTCTGCATTCTTTTGCACAAAACTATAGTCTGCAGCAAATTGGAAGAAAATATAGAAATAAACGTAAAGAAGTCTGCCAGATCTTGTAATTAAAGTAACGCTACTCGTAGCCGTCTCCAGAAATAGCGGTATCTTAGTCTCTATTATTTAACATCCGTCTGCTGTCACTTATGGAACCGACCAAAGGGAATATGTATGTTTTCTAAACCGATTTCGAAAGTTAGGGTGGTTTAGTTTTTTTCAACGTCTGGTGATCCTAACCGCCAAGAAAACTGTTTACCCAAGCTGTGATAATTTCTAGTTTTCGATTTTCCTTGCTTGAGACTAATCTCATCTTTGACTATTTTTAGGACTTCGACCTGTGTGTTCCATGTTTCAATGACAAAGGACATGAACACAAAATGGATAAACTTGGATTCGACTTAGATGTTGACCAGCAAACTCCCACGGAGAACCAAACAGCACAGGCGAGCAACTCTCAAGAACAGCGGCGATTGTCCATTCAACGCTGTATCGATTCCCTTGTGCACGCTACTCACTGCAGGAATCCCAGTTGTAGTTTGCCTAGTTGCATGAAGATGAAGCGAGTTGTGGATCACACAAAGAGTTGCAAGAGGAAAGGCAATAATGGTTGTCCCATTTGCAAGCAACTTATTGCTCTTTGCTGTTACCACGCAAAACATTGCCAAGCACTGGAATGTGTCGTACCTTATTGTCGACATATCAAGAACAAGTTCCGACAACAACAAATGCAGCAACAATTCCACCAGGCACAACTAATGCGTCGTCGTATGGCAGTCATGCGCAGTATGCAACAGCAACCACCACCCCCACAACCGTCGACTAATCCTGCCGCTATGGTTAACCCAGGGGTTCCACACCATTCGCCCTTACCTCCTCGCCCACCCAGCTATGGTCAAGCTCAGATGCCTCCCGTCTCCGCTCAAGCACCCCCTGCCGCTGTAGCTGTTGCGAAAGATATCTTAGAACAAGCGTCTGGAAGACCAACGATACCTACCCCTCCCAATCGACCAAATATACCCAGTGGTCCCGTGAACCCTTTCACTAGCCCTCCCACGATGAATGGTCCGATGAACGGTCCCATGAATGGTCCTATGAATGCACCTATGAATGGCAATCCCTTAAGGTCTAGTTTGAATCTACCTGTTCCAGGAGGTCAGCCGAACGTGCCGCAACCGATGCCAGCAGCACAGCCATTGCGTAACCTGTACAACGGGTACAACCCAGTCCAACAACCTTTAACATCGCAACAACCTCCGATGTACAGTGGTGCCACAAATCCTATGGTTAGCCAACCTAGGCCTCCCATTCCAGTTCGTCCGTCACGTCCCAACAGCCATCTTCAGGAACAAATGGCGCGCATTGTAAACATCTTGAAGAGCAACCAAGGGCAGCAAACGGCCGAGTGTCTTCAAATGATGAGAGAAAATCCACAGCTCATGGCTATGTTTCTACGGTTACGCCAGCAGCAACAGCAACAGGCGCAACAGCAAGCACAGCAGCGGCAAGCTCAACAACAACAGCTCCAACAAATGATACAGAATCAGCCTGTCTCGCAATCAATGTTGCAACAACAATGGCCCGCAAGAATGCGAATGACGCCGCAACAACAACAGCAGCAACAGCAAGCGCAGCTACAACACCAACAGGTGCAACAACTTGCACAACAAGTTCAACAACAGAAAGAACAACAATTACATCAACAAACGTTGCAACAACAACCTAATTTACCAGGACTACATCAAAGCGGACAAGGAATGACAAGCTTGAACGGTCTTAATAATGTTCATGGAATGTCTAATATGAACACTCTAAACAATATGTCGCAATCAATGCAGGGAATGCAACAGACAATGCCAAATATGGCAAATTTACCAAACGTTCAGAACGTAGTCGGAAGTACCAACGGTATGCAAAGCATGCAACAACAACAGCCAACGCAACAGAATATGTACACTCCCATGCAACAACCATCGTCGTTTGCTACGAGTAATCAACGTCGTATACCCATGGCGCAACCGGAACTTCAGTTTAACAGCATGATGCAACAACATTCGATGTCAAGTGGACAAATGTTGCAACAACAAGCCCCTCAACAGTTTACTAATAAACAAACATTACAGCAACGATTAATGTCACCACAGAACACGCCGACGCCTCAACAAGCAGGTCCCTTACTACCCAATCAATCACCAAGATCTGTGATGTCACCATCTCCTCAACCTCTTCAGCAACCATCGCCGTCACCTAGACAACCAGCGATGTCGCCATCACCACGGCAATCAGTCATGTCACCACACACTCAACCAACGCTTACGTCACCGCATACAATCGCCTCACCCCACCCGTCTTCGGGTGCATTGGACACAAATGACTTAACGGATCCATCTTTATTTGGAGCTAGAAGAATACAACCTTTAGCTCCGCTCGCGTCGCCCGAGCTCGACCAGGAAGACAATGATGCCATAGCGCCATTAACTCCATCGGACCAATTGTCGAGATATGTAGACAATTTATAGGATTTCTTTTTCGAGATAAATGTTTATACTTAGAATAGCATATTGGCCGAACGCCAGCCCGTATTTTAACAATGTGTCGTCGCCAAAGAGTACGACTAACAAATTTTCTAGACGAAATGGATTTGAATATTTGTATACAGCCCGAATAAATAATGAATGGATAAGCGTAGTTTTAGCAGTAGAGAACTTTCATTCACGCAAAGTATTTGTACAAAGATGTCTTATTTGAAAGTATATTATATATTTGTGAGTGTGTGCATTTTCATAAAGCTGCTCGTAGTATTTCAACTCCAATGACCTACAATGCTATGTCGTTTGTTTTGATCATAATTATCACGAGTCTCTTTCTTATCCCGCCCACATTCGGAAAAACTAACCAACTAGGGGCTGATTTCATACATGAACAGTTTTCAGGTCGGGCTGTGTTTTACGCTATATGACCTGGCTGAAAATTTATTTGATCATATGGACACTTTCAGAGTGCCTCAAAAACGCTGAAATTGAATCAGGTATCTCCTAGACATTTCCGACCGCGCCCGAACTGTACGACACACGCAGGACCGTAGCGAAGCGGGGGTTTGGGGGGTGCTGCACCCTTCCCCCCCACAAGTAGACCGGTTGAGTTTGTTTACCGTAATAGCTTTATCACAATGCTTCAACATTTAATTTTTTAAACTATTTCTGAAGAATCGTACACTGCTAAAGTTGACAAATGACAACGCCCACCTGGAAACCACGCCCAGTATGATGTGCTTGCTACGGCCCTGGACACACGAGAGGCTAAAGCAATATCGAATCCTAAACAAACCCATTCGGGTACACTCTTGTTCTCAATTGGGGCTGAAGTGATTGCATAGGAGGAGTCCCAGCCCGACCAAACAGGCTGAAACTCCTAGCTAAAGCGGCATATAATGAGCCCCTTAGAACTGGGATTGGTAAATTAATTCACACCGAAACATGAAAAGGCAGCAGAAAACAGATCTTAGGGGGTACTTATGTAAGCTGGCGGCTGAGATAACCTGACGATTAGGTTTTCTTTTACCCCTCTGCTTGCCAAGCTGGAGTTTTCAGGTTACTTCCAAAACGATTTGAACGTCTGACGTCGAGACCTTTCACCCTTTCGTCTAGACGTCAGGCTCTGTCACTCTGTGCCTAAACGGATACAACACACATGGACGCATTTAACCATGCCGGGAGACCAAGTCAGTTTTTTGAGAGAGAATAACTTGAGAACGAAAGAAATGATGATAAAAGAGCGATCACCCTTGTTTTGTTAATCTAGTAAATTTAGGCTAGAACGGTGAAGGACAAAAGAAAAGTCCTCTTCTAATTCCCTTGAAACTAAGGCTGGTTTTCATATGACATAATTCGTCATATTTTGTCGTAATTCACGTGTCGTAATTCGTTGCAATTCGTTGTTATGCGCAATCTGACATATGAAAATCGCAAGCCGTATTTAACGCATTTAGTCGTAATAGTTTAATATTTTGGCGGGAAAGCTAAATGCTGTCTAAAATAGCGTCTACCCGTGAGAAGTTAGTCGCGCTGCTAGTGCATTTAATTAAAAAGAAAAGGCATTTAACGTAGAAAATACAAACAACTGAACTTTTGGGTTAGAAAAATACTCAAATGAAGCAACAAGGCCAATTTCATAGACTAGTCAACGAATTGAAAATTTACGATCGGGAATACTTTTTCAGCCGGAAAACTGCTAAAATTACTGCATTTATGTATGTTTCAGATTTGCACGACGGGTTATAAATCGTTGGAAATTCTTATATGATGTCCATAAAAGCTTTGTCACTTGCGAATTCCATCTTTTAAGCGTTAGCAATGGAGGCCTGGAGACTAGAACATTGTTGTCATATTTTCTCGGAATTGTCGCATTTCGTCGTAATTCTGTCATATTCCGGTTTTCATAAAAATGCCACTGTCGCAAGAAGAAACGCAATTGTCGTGAAAAACAAAAAAATATGATAATTATGATTTCAGTTTTCATATGTCAGATTGTGCATAACAACGAAATACAACGAATTACGACACGTGAATTACGACGAAATATGACCAATGGAAGCGTCACGTATCAATTTTGCGGAGAGAACGTCATGACGACGACATGAAGGGCTCCGTCGTGACTTTCTTTTGTGAAATAATGAAAAAAATCGATTGTGTGATTTTAAAAATTGGCAATTCTCACTTATTATTGCAGGAAGAAGTCAAAATGCAGATGTTTTAGACATTTCAGGACAAAATTGTCAATTTCATCCTGTTATTTCATCCTATTATTTCTAAACATACCTTGAGGTTTTTTAGGGGGAAAAAACGATCATCTACGACTTGTTTTTGAAGGATATGGGATGTGGAGGGGTCTCCACAGAAAAGTTGAGACGCTTCGTAAAACCTTTCCACTTTCATTTACCGGTTTAAAAAATAACCTCTAAATAGCCGCCATTATACAAATCCCATTCTTGATTAAATTTCGATGTACGCAAAAAGAAGTAAATTCATCCACGCCGCTGGAAAGAACATCTTGGATGTAGTAAAACCACTGACATATATACATCTGGACTGCTTACTCCTATGCTTTTTGACTTGACGCTTGCGTGGTCAATTAAAAGTCACGAAGGCTGACGAATATGAGAGTATAGGTGGGTTTCAACCACGTGATTGTGGGCCTAAATTTACTTCCGGATAAAACACTTGGTGGTCAATTTGCAATAGCTGTCAATTTGAAAAGTTAAAAATACCGTGCTTTCTGAGTACTCCAAAAGCTCAGATATTAATATTTATTAAAGATACAAAAGAAAAACACCAGTATACGATGAAAATGACCCAAATCCAGTCAAAAAGGGCGGTTACTCGTACGAAATTTGCGAGTATTCAGCCCTGGCGTTTCCTGACATTTCAAACTACATGGTTTTGCAAACCTCTTTTTATAAAACGAAGCGGATGAAAGTTTTATATGCTATCTATGTACGCTGTTTTTTGTTGTAAAAATGGACAAACAAAGAAAAAGTTGAACGATCTTTTAGGGTTTCTAGAATAATTTTACATAATGGCGAATGGGGTGAAAAGATTTCACAACAAGACGTCACGCAATAGAGTTAAACTAGTTTACCCATAGGGCAGTTAATGCTGCCTTGGCAAGGCCACAGAAGCACAGACAAGCGGTCAGAATTCTAAACATATTTTATTACACACGTGTAGTACCGAAAGCATGACTAATTTATCATTTGGCGGCAACAAAATTTTCGTGTCCCTCGCTCAACAAACTACAAAACTTAGCACTATATTTATGTAGATATAGATTATATAGGTAGAAAGTTTACACTAGAGAGATAATGGCATAAAAAATTACGCCAAACTGTGGATTAAATTTATACTACGCGTATACAGTATATGGTTTTAACAACCAAATCGAAGGAAGAGGCGCAGTAACTTCAATTTGATAAAGAAGCGTATTGAATTACAACACTCTACAGATCTCTTTTGCTGAAAGGAACTCGCAGCAAGCCTTTTAAACCACGTACGAACACTGCATGTAAGAACAACGAAAAACTGTTTTATAAATAATGCCTTTACTGCACTATATATAAGAAAAACCGAAAACTATGTCAATCATGCCGTTATTGAAATCCGACGCTGCAAGGAAAATAGGACGCTACAAAATAAGAGAATAAGCTGTTTGCCAAAACAGCTTATTGGAGGAGACAAAATGTTGTCTCCTTCAGTTGATGATGCATATAAACGATTTACCTGCACATAAGGATTTTGTTATTGACTAACTTTGCCTTTGATATGTATACACACGTTTTTACATTGAATCCTCACATGACATTCCCGTTTATATAGTTAGCGCATTGCATTGTGGTCTAATTAGGTGAAGGACCACAATCCCTCACGGTCTTCACAAAAATTGAGATTTTGCATACCTAATTACTCGGGCTACCGTAGGTAGGCCGAGTTATAAATTGGGCTCGATGCGTGTTTTTCCTTTTGTGTCGCGAGATTGGAATAATTCACGCGTGAGGGCACGAAGTCTTAACGAATCAAAATCATCCAAGGATCGTTTCTCGCGCGGGTGTCACGAACATGCCATGTGCGACGAACCGGAACAGCGGAACCGCTTCGATCTACTGCAAGACTGCAATGACATAGCAATGACAGTGTCGTTTTCAATATCACAACTGTCAAATTATACGACTTTTGGGCAAGAATAATCGAAGCCCAGTCCCTAGTAGCCCGAGTGAACGCCTGAGCAGGCATCTTGTTACCTTTTAGTCTGCTGCCTTGCTCGCTTGCTTAACGCTCGCTCGCTGCGGCAGCAAAAAGTTTTAAATGTGCCAAACTGTGCTTTAACTCTTTCACACTTTCATGATCCACTTCGTTTTATAAAAAGAGGTTTGCAAAACCATGTAGTTTGAAATGTCAGGAAACGCCACGGCTGAATACTCGCAAATTTCGTACGAGAAATCGCCCTTTTTGACTGGATTTGGGTCATTTTCATCGTATGCTGGTGTTTTTCTTTAATATCTTTAATAAATATTAATATCTGAGCTTTTGGAGTACTCAGAAAGCACGGTATTTTTAACTTTTCAAATTGACAGCTATTGCAAATTGACCACCAAGTGTTTTAACCGGAAGTAAATTTAGGCCCACAATCACGTGGTTGAAACCCACCTATACTGCCTACATTTCCGCCATCTTGGCTTCATCCAATCATAGGCGCCTTCTTACGGAGTCTTAATTAAGGTTTTTGTTCTTTGCAATTACAAACACATTGAATCTGTCATCAAAAATGTAAATTTTATTCGATTATGGTGTTTTGCTCACGTTGTGGTACTGAATATGTCCATAATGCAAAATTTTGTCATAAGTGTGGCAAGGAAGCGACACAAATTGCAGTTTCTAACCATCCTTCATTCGCAACTGGCAGCGTGACCACGGCTAGCGCCTCCACTACTGAGTCAACTACTTCTGGCAGATCTCGATCAACTCGTCTGTCATTCAGCGCTTATCGTATGAGGAAAGAGCAGGAACGATCATCATGTTCACCTAAAGGAACTGCTGTGAAGAAGTCAAGAAAACCCCCATTAAAAAGCGCAGCTGTAGAGGTGAAAGTCAATGTGGGCATCATGACTTTGAGGGAGGGAAGGTTATTGCCCAAAAGGAACACAATGTTGCCCTTGAATGTTAACGACCTTGTTGGTTCAAAGGAATTATTAGACAAGGCAGTTGAAAAGCATAGCCGCTTTAACAGTACCCTTATTTCAAATAATCCAAGCATGTATAAGTTGTTGTATGGCAACATGGCTCGAATGCAAGAAACGAAGACCATTCCAGGATCTGATGAGCCTTTTTCTCTAAGGCAATACAAAGAAGAAATTGGAAAACCTTATAGTAAAATTAGTTTCTTCATATGCCATTTCACAGATTATCTAGATGATATTGTCAACTCTTCATCATCTGATGAGGATATTTGTGACAAGTCACACAAAACAGATTCCATGAGTAGCAGAAATGAATCTACATCTGCAAGTGATTGTACCAAAGAACAAAACCAGTCCAGCTCTGTTGAAGAACCCATAGTCATTTCACCAGATCCTACACAAAGTCAAACAGTACAATGTCCCATTTGCCTAGATAAGTTCAGTGTTCAAGAAGTACAACATCATGCAGAGGAGTGCTCAGCATGGTTACTGAATGAAGATGATGAGATAGAAGTAAAGAATTTTGACAATGAACAGACTGTTGCTGATAGAGAAAATCGAATGAAAATATGTGATACGGATAAAAATAAAGTGAAAAAAATGTTGAAAGAAGAAGTTTCACATGTATCAAAATTAAACTTGTCACAAGAAGGGCTAAAAAGGGTGACTGTCAGACGAAAGAGCATTTGGGAGGATTTCAAAGATGAAATTTGTGAAAGAAAAAGAATTACCCCATCCAGTAAAATTAAAGTCGTATTTTCTGGAGAACCTGCGGTTGATGATGGGGGACCTCGGAGAGAGCTGTTTTCAGGTACTGCATTACTAATTTTTTTCATTTTACATGAACAAAAAGACAACCTTACTAGCAGGAGTGTCAGTGTGCAGTGCACACTGTGCACAACAAAACTTCCAAGTGATATTTAACTGAATAAATTATGCAGTCTCTCAGCTTTTCTATGTACAGATAAAATTTTTTTTAATTGCAAATATGATATTCCATTCCTTTTCCCAGATAAATGGTAATTGCATTGTGTTTTTAGAACTTCTGTCTATTGTCAAGAGACGATATTTTCACGAAGGGGCCCCAATTAAATCAACGATTGGTATTAGTAATGGGGATTTTAAACTGTGTGGGATAATCATGGGAATGTCCATCACTCAGGGAGGTCCTGCTCCAAGTTTTATGACTCATGCAGTTTCCTGTTTTTTCACTGGATGTGATATGCTGCCAAGTGACGTCAGAAATTCAGCCTATCAAAATATTGTTACACGTGTGAGTGAATTACTGTACATATATGTTATAATGCTTTTAGAAGATTCAGTGAAGGGTCAAAAGGGGGGGGGGGTGTTGCATGCCTTTGTTCCTGCTCTAGTTTTTTTTTGAAGTCCCAGCTAGTTTCTACAGTTCCATAAGTGCTGGAATCCCAATTTCAGTACCAAAATTGGATACTCAAATCCCAGTCCCAGTCGTTTAAATCTAATTTCCCCAGTCCCGGTTCCCATTTTAACCCTTCACGACCCTTTCGGTATAATGCCATGTATAATAATATGCAATGAGTAATTATTTCCTAATTAAGTTATTAATTTAGTACATGTCGACCCAAATGTCCCAAATATGAAAAAACACTACATGTAAAGTTGGTATTTCTACTGTCTTCTTGATTCAGCTCAGCACTGCAACAACTGATGAACAAGTAGTAAATATTCTAACTGAGGACTCTAGTTTGGACATTTTACAAGAGCTGGGATATACAGGTGTTCCACACAGGGAAACAGTAACTTCTGCAAAGCGAATTGTGCAGTACGTATTTTGCTAATTTATATTTATTTCTTAGTCTTCTGACATTATGATTTGATTAAACATTTTAGGATAATTTTATATCTTATCAAAATTATTTTTGGAGATTGAAATGTTTCAGCTGCATTTGTGTGGAAATGTATCGTTTTTATAATCATTCTTATAATTTTTTAGATATTTGTGTATAAAAGACCAAATTGGAGATGTCTTAGCAAAGCTTATGGAAATAAAAAATGGTTTGGAGGCTTGTCTTATCTTTAGTTATACTATTAGGAAAAAAGCAGAATTATGGCAAATCATGTTCAAGTCAGGTGGTTTTTTCACTCTTGCTGCTGAAGAGTTTTTGGATGAGCTGATTGCTGTTTTCAGTGAATCACAAATAAGAAAAAATGCAGAAATTGATGTTTACAAATATTTCTGTGACGCCTTGCTATCTATCGACTCTGGCTGTAAGTATTAATTGCATGAATAATTATCTTCAAACAGAACTGGAGCAGGAAGACCTTTTGGGATGTGTTGATTCATAACCAGATATTGATGTGCATTTTTTTTAATGTTGATGAAACATGAGCATTTTTTACAATACGACAATCTCGTTTTGCATGATGAGCATCACAAACTCCATACCTTGGGCTATATGTGCTAATGTTCTAATATTTACACCACTGCTGATAACATAACTTCCTATAAGAAAGCTATAAGATAGGGCCAAGATAAGCAACACCTACCCCACCATTGTATCTTTAGTTGTTTTCTTTTTATGGAATGATTATTTAAAAATTTTGTAGTGTACACCCAAAATTAATTGCATGCATAAATTTTAAAGCAAAATATGGATACTTTTTGGACAAGGAACTGGTCCCTAAACGCTGCTAATCTTCTTGTTCTTGTTCTTGTTGTTAGGGGGCGACGCTCTTCGAAAAAAGCCTAAGGCTTTTTCATTTCTAGTTCTATCGTCGTGAAATTTGATGCAATGATGTAAAATGATATTACTCATCGATTGACGGAGCTCGATTTTTGATATTCGATTCAGGAAAAGAACTACAACCAATTTTTTGCTGTGATTGTACAATAATTATTATGCATCATTAATATTCACAGACAAATGCAAGCTATGTGTTATAAGCTGTTGCAACGCCGATAACAAAAACAAAAGGCATTATACATTTCATACGTCATAAGCCGTTAATGAGAGTTTCTAGACAAAGCCGTGAATTCATTGATTTGGACGACAAGCAAGCGGTTTAGGCCGCGTTTACACTATACCGGATTTACTCGTCACGACATCTTCGTTTACTGTTAAGGAGCAATAATGACCAGCAAATATTGACCAGGCTGACAGATTTTGTATATTTCTTTGTGTCATTGGCATTAAAAATCTTTACAGAGCATTGATAGTTGCAAAATTTGAGCCGCTCCGTTAGCAATCCGGTTAGTGTAAACGGGGCCTTAATTGGCCCAGTTCCTGGTCCCACTAGTATGCTAGTACTTGTTATATGTAAAGTAATCCTCATTAATTTAGCTTAATTTCAATTTTGAAATCTGACTGCTTAATTACTGGGTAACAATGCCAAATAATTTGATTGTGTTTCTAAAATAATATAATTTAATTTAGCTTTTGAAGGATTAAGCACTGCAGACATTTTAAAATGGATGACAGGTTCGAGTGAGGTTCCACCACTTGGTTTACCAAAGCAGTTTGAAATGCAGTTCACCCACGGCTGTGATGAATCATGCAAATGCAGGCCCACAGTCTCAACATGTGACTTGTCAGTGAAGATGCCTGTGCATATCAACACCATTGAATGTATGAAGGAAATGCTGTATTCAGCTGTCAAGGATTCCTATGGGTTTGGGAATCTTTAAAGCTTGGTAAGTTGTTGTTTTTCTGTATATAGGAAAGTTACATTCCCAAACAATGTGTTTTGTTTTGTCTCGCTTATATCCATACGCTAGCCTACATGGACTAGTCGCATTTTACCTTCTCACGAGTTTATAAAACATGTGGTCAGGTGTAAAAAATGTACCAGTTGAAACAAATTTGATTTTTCGTTAGTTTACAGACTTGTTTGCGTTACTTAGAACTCCATTGACTGTCCATAAACTTCAAATATATTATATCGAAGCTAGTGGATGCGTCTGGTTTTATTCTTGCAATGAAATAAACCGTTGAAATAAAACAAGCGCTTCGTTTTCATTCGTTGGTGGTTGCAATTGTAATTCACCCATAACTGATTCAAAGTAGTCAATGTATAATGAATTCTGCTCATTTTCGATAACACACTGGGTCCTCATTTCTTCTAATTCTTGATCATCAACATGGCATATGCAGTTTTGTTTTCCGTTGTATTCGGTTAAGTAATACAAAATATTGGGAACCCCTGAAACTGTATCATGACGTGATTTACGAATGTAATGAGAGTTCCAGTGATCTTTCACTTTATCAAGATCCCGTTGAATGAGCCATGAGAAGCAGAACCACAGGCATTCCATATGTAATGTATAACCAAGCTGTAAAGTGGTTTGCTCAACCAGATCTTTGAAGAAATCAATCCAATAGCCACTGCGATTACGTCTCAGAAATGACCACCAGGCCTCGATACACTGATTAGAATGAGATGATCCATAAATATGAGACTTTTCCCCAGCAAACATATCTTCTCCATTGGCTCGAAAAGAAGACTGCATGGCTACTATCATCCCATTCTCTGTGCCGCAATCCGTTCGAACCAGCATAGGACAACCATTTAAACTCGCGACTGCATCCAAATATAGATTTGCAGTGATTCGGGGATCGTTATTAGACCTTACAACTTCTAACCAAATTATTCTACGGCTGTAACCACAAATACACCTGTGTATAGGAAAGCCGTATGGCTTTAGTTTGTCGTACCCTATATTAAAGTTACAATAAATTTTAATGGAGTACATGGCGTTTTGTTGTTGTGCTATACAGTGCTGTAAGTTACATTTTGCAAAGTGGTAACGGTAACTATAACTAGTTGTGTTTTTTGCCAAAAATGAAACTTTAACGCGTTACTTCAGTTAGCAGCGCTCACTTTACTTTTTCCCTACATTTCTGATCGTTTGAACTGTAGTTAGAAAACGTACGAACATTTCAATTTTCAAAATCAGATATTTCATATAACGCTACATATCGTAATGCGGAATTTTGCTGACACTGTCCACGGACGTGCATCGGTTCTTCATATTGATATTCTGAAAACGTTGTCTGTATTCTGTACTTTGTATACTTTTAGTTCCTCATATTAATGAGGTGCTATTTATTGTAAAGCAGTAAAACCGCAAACAATTTTTTTTTACAGTTTACAAAAATTTTAAAGTAACTTTGTAACTAGTTAAATGTATTTTAGTGTTACTTTGAGACGGTAATGAGTTACAATGTTTTACTGTAACTTTTACCAGTAACTAATTCCAATTTTGAGCATGTAACTGAAACTGGAACTAGTTCCAAGAATAAAGTAACTTTTAAAGCACTGGTGCCATACATATGGAAGTGGGGTCGTACATTTAGTGAAAAGTTGGGAGAGATACACACTATTATTATACCGTCTACATGCCAGCAAAAATTTGGGCCCAAGGAGACATATCTTCGTCTTGATAAACGTCTTGACTTTCTAAAATCAACTCCAACAGGATCAATTTCCTTCAAGATCAGTGCAACCAAATTTCGTGGTACGTGCAGACCATGCCTTATCCGCAGAGCGTGCCAAATGCAACGATAACCGGCAAGCCTCCCAGCTCCTGCAATCTCCTCACATATCAGTCTTGTAACTGCTTCTAAGTCGATCTCATGCCTCCTCCTCGAGAGTCCTAACTCCTTAAGCCTCCTCTTTAAAGTACTGAGAGATAGAGACACACCTTCCTTTTTTAGCAAACCAATGATTGCTTGATACGGATGACCCAAGTGAAAGAAATTATAGATTTTTTTGCTTATGCATATTTCGCACTGTTGGGTTATACATCCTGTACATGACAGATTATTTTGTTGTATATTTGACAGATTTTTCCCGCACGTGTGACAGTAAAGGCCGTTTTCCACTTCGCTCGTATCGTACCGTAACGTATCAAAATATGCGAATAGTTTTTTGGCGGATCATTTCCACATCATGTAGCGAAGCGTATCGTATCAGCGCGAAATTTCAAATATGGCGGCTGTAACAAAAA
>JAOBYK010454567.1:0-14173 GCA_025434845.1 Phenganax subtilis | reverse complement strand
AAACTGATGCGTTTCCTAGGCATGCTGATGAGCCCTGATATTGGGCGAAACAGCAGTGAACAACAGACTCATCAGCATGATTATGAAATTATGACGTCATCTCATTGTGACGTCATGACGTAAAACTGAAGACTAAAAATTTGGACTAACGTGTGAAAAACCCTAGATCCGCCCCTGTCGTCAGTATAGTCCTTTTTGTCAAGAAGGCGACCAAGAATTTCAAATCAAATGAGTCCATTGTGTTTCAGCAGCTGAAAATGAACAAAACCATGTAAGGGTACCAAGTTGACGAATCATTGCAAATAAGTCTTTCTTACATCTTTCAAAGTATGGAGGGGAACCGCGTAAATGTCTTAAAACTCTAAATTGATCAGCTTATTAACAGAACTTTCTGACTTCAAATCTCCTGCTGTGTAAATTTCACCTTTGGTTTTACATTTATGCAATGATAAAGTTGCACTTCCTTGAATTTGTCTGATTTGTAATTTTTTCAACTTGTAAAAAATGTTTGGTACAGACTGAGCAACTCTTCTGTCTTGACTTCTTAATTCCCATTTACAAATAGTGCTATAGTGAACGGGCACAAGCTTTCACTGTTATCAGCTTGACGTTTACCACAGTAAATGGTAGGAAAGGACAGAAATTCAGCATCTTTGTCTATAAATATACCAAGTGGTCGATTTCCTTCTCCTGGTGCAAAACTTATTATTCTATCACCATCTTGAGTAACATCTGGTTCTTGCAATAATGTATCCATAACACCAGATGATTGTTCAGTTATTTCACACCACTCATCAGCTGTGTCATTTTCAATTGAGTCATTATGAGCTTGTGTTTCTAGCTTTTCTTGAGTTTCAGTATTTATTTCATTTGATAAAATGTCTGATGTTTCTTCGATATTTTCGGTGATAAATTCTGACCACTGTTCTTCGCTATTAACTCTAGCTGTTTCATAATTATCCATTAATTGTATTCCTTCGTTCTTGAATATTTCACTGTTAGAAACCAAGTAGCGCGCTGCTTCTAAAACTTTCGAAGGTCTAACATTCTGAAATTGATAATAGTGTTTGTAACCAAGCCGTCGCTTCAGTTTGATTGGAATAGTTTGTGACTTGTTCATTGGTCTTGGTAAAACGCTAACAGTAGAATTAACATCTGCAGGTACATTAACTACATTCCCATGAATACTTAATTGACCGCCACTAGGCAGTTCTCGTACTTGCATAAAAGGTGTTCTTGGTGAAATTAGTCTTTCTTCAAGTGGTGTTAAATTACTTAAGACATCTGACTTTTCTGGGAAAGTCATTTTATTTGCCTTTGCACAAATTGGAAGCTTACCAACTTTAAGATTTGAGTGGCATGTTCTGCATATCTATTCTGTGCTATCAATGCTTTTTATACCAGTAAGACATAAACTAAGAATTTCTTTTGAACATGAGTTGTATAAGGAAGCATTACATTCAGACACAGATGATCTATACCACAATTGATCGCAACATGTACAAATATATTCTGGTCCAACACGTATGTTCTTACAAAAAGTTTCAATCACTTGTGTTGTCGTCATTGGTAATCTTGCCTCACTTCTTAATGAGCTATTACATACCACATGGTCATTGCAATTAGGTTTAAACATCTTGTGCTTGTTCACTTCAGTATCATTCTCCTTATAGGCTAGCTTTCTTTTCATATAATTGTTTTTTTGAGTATCTTTAAGTCTTTCTGGATGATTTTGATGATAAAGTCTTCTTGACATTCTTGACAATTCCCCTATTTTCTCAATGTTTGATTGTCTCTATGTTGCAGTGAACTTTTTGAAAGATGCTTTAGTTTTTTCAGGATTTGATTTTCTATATGCGATAATTGATTGTTTTGCCTCGTCAGGATTTAATTGTCTGTATGTGTCACTGGCCTTTTTAAAAGATTCTTTAGTCTTTTCAGGATTTGATTCTCTATATGTAATTTTGGATTTTTTTGCCTTGTCAGGATTTAATTGTCTATAAGTTTGAGTGGCCTTTTTATAAGATTCCTTAACCTTTTCAAAATTTGAAAGTTGGTACATTTTATTCTATGTTTTTTTTCTTTCATTTTCCTTCCTTTTAAATTTATTATCTTTTCTTTTTTCTTTCATGTATTCTCTCATGCAATCCCTTTCTACTTTTAGATCCTGAATTTTTTGAGTTTGCTTTTGATTGCATCTCATTTGCTTTCTTATTTTGCATTTGTTGAGGAATGGTGGTGCAATAGGTGTTGTTGAAACATAGTGTAGCTTATCAACATGTCCAAGATTAATGTCTTTTATGTTTACCCCAGACTGAGCGTAAACTGAACTTACAACAGTTAAGTCTGAAAAATTCTGGGCACTTTCGGTTATATGAATTCTCAAACTATTCGAATTCGCAACTGCCTGTATATAATATGTAATAATATGATCAGCCCAAGTTCCTACCATTGACATGTCGTGTAAATATTGTACCCACGTATTACTTTCTATGAAATATTCAGGGCAGTTTATTAGATGTTGGATTGCACAAGCTCTAATTTGTGCATGATGATCTTCTGTTTGATAAAGCTAATAACTTACACCACGAAAAAAACAATTACCATCACTTACGATGTTTACTGGCTTTAGTCCTATTTTTGCTAGTCTTGTTGTTAGAACAAACATTGAATTGTTAATAGCCGGACCTGGGTTCAGTTCTATATCACCACACATAAATAAAATACATCTGTAAGAGGACTTTATTCTTTGTATGTTGCACTTTTTGTTAAAAATATAAGGCCTGCTTGACCTTAAAAAATTGCGTTTCTTTCTTTGACCTATTGCTTGCAGTTTGTGCATTTCAATTCGTACATCGGCTGAGTTCCAACGGTGCCACACAGTTGTTTGTTGCTGAAAGATGTATATTCTAAATGTCCTAGGCTGTGGTATTGTATTGCCATAAGCAGTAAAAAACCTCTGTATTTGGGAAGTTGATTTCGAAATTGATTCCCCCCAACTGTCATCAATGACAATAAACTATTTTCATATAAAGCACTTTCCACAAATGGACTACTGATTCGTCTATAGTCCTGAACTTGAGTGGTTATATGAACGTCCCTTTGAACTTTATCTTTGGAACGTAAATTTATGTGGAGCCCAAGGCCAATGGCGTTTTGAACAGTATCAAAAGTTACACATACAGAACTTCTTTTCACTATACAGTTTGTCTCGATCAAATTGATGCCAGTAAAAGCAATAAAATAAAAGTTGAAATTCTGCTTTGAGACGTTGGACAGTAATATGAGAGTACCTTGCGGTATTTTGGTATTCGTAGATCATTGACCTGGTCCGAAAATATTCGATATTTTTTAGTGCTGGTCTCTCCACGAATAATGGCTGCGCGTTTATGTGATATATGCTTAATTTGCATTTGAAAAAACACATTTGAACGAGCATCTTCAACTACCACTACCACATGGCTACTTGCTGCATGATGCTGCCCTGTTGTAATATATTGTAACTGATAAGAAAACTTTGAACATTGAACTGTTTCTTATTGTTTATCGCATATCAGTAGTTTCACAGTGGCCCTACTCCTATTTGAGCACGTGAACAAAGAACATCTTTCATATGGCTACAAAAGCCCGTTCTCCAGCACACGAATTTTTTCGAGGGAAAAATAAATGCAGCAACGTGATTCACTAGCAAAATAACTTGTGACGGAAAAGTCAAAAAGAACTAATCACGTTGCCACATTTCTTCTTCCCGCGAACAAATTCCCGTAGTGGAAAATGGGCTAAAGGGCTTTAGCGAACTTTGAAGTTTGAACTGTTAGCATATGTCACATAGTTAATGATACGAACGTCAATGGCTCAATTTGTTATTTCAGTTTTTCAGTTCTGTCCTGAGTTTCTTTGTAAGTGAAATGGCAGCTATGCAAACGAATTCCTACGATAAAAAAACAAGACGTTGAAGGGTATGTTCACGAAGTTTCTGATGTAAAAACGCCGGCTTCAGGCAACAGATACTTTCATTTTAAGATACAGCAGAGCACTGAAGGGGTTAGGCGAGTTGTTTGCTTCAGTCCTGAAAAACGCGAAGCCATCAAATTAAACGAAAAGAACAAATCACCAGTATAGATCCTACAAGTAAGCCCAAAAAAACGCAAATATGACCCTGATAGCAATGAATATACGATGGGCAACAAATCTAAGGTAATGAAAGCAAACAATATACCTTTTCCTTGGCATCAAGTTGGTGGCGCAGAGAAAGTTCTTCCAGTAAAGCACGTAAAAGAACTGACTACAAATGGTGACATTGTGTCCGTTACTGCAAAGGTCGTTTCAAAACAAGCCACCGCGAGTGTTTACTCTCATATGTTTAGAAAAAACTTGATAAAATCAGAAGTTATCCTGGCCGATACAACTGGAGCAATAAAAGCAACGATTTGGCAAGAGATGATCCCAAAAGTAACAGAAGGACATACATACGCATTTAATAAAATGCGTGTGAGCTATTTCAATGTCAAATTTCTTAACGGGACTCAAGAATCGGTCATAAAAGAAAGTGAAGCCATTGAACTTTCCAAAGAAATATGTACAGCCGTCGATGTTACATTTGCACTGGTTTGCATAAATTGCAAAAGCCGTATTCCAGACTCTGACAAACAATTTGTTGAATGTAATTCGTGCAAAACCACCATTTTAAAAGAGTTCGTCAAGAAAACTGTGTTTGCAAACCTCCTCCTTATCGACGAGAAAGGCAAAAACAGATGTCATTTCCATTGTTCACAACAGGTTTTGAACGAGATGTTTGAATCCTTCAAGGAGACGGAAAACTACAACGTTGAGCAAACTGATGCAGCACAACTGACTCGTAAGATGATTATCGAGTCTCTCCTCCTGATAAAGAGAATGTTGTTTGAAGTAGGTCAGAACGAAAACGTGATCGTTACCATGAACGTGAGCAAGTAGCCTTAGTGTCTGAGAACTATTTCTTGGCTATTTACTTTAATATTTGTTGTAACATGATTGTATAATCATGTTATACATATATATATAATTATAGAGAGATACATTATAATATATTTGAACTTAGTTTGCATGTTTATTTAGTTTACTTAATTTAGTTTAGTTTCAGCATGTTGCATCAAAATACTTCTAGAAATACGTAACGGACATGATGCACAAGCATGTTCCAGCGTAAATAAACACAGACTTTGGTTTGTGGTAGGAAATATATATCCCACAAGTTAACGCCAATGTCATAAAGAGAAAACATGAAAACTTCCCATAGAAATAGTATATAAGGCGCGAGCACAACTCTAATAAGTCATGCATTATTCATAAGGCCTCTGTGGCTTCAAGATATAACACTACTTGAACCATTAACAAGTTATTCTGAAATAAGTCATCTTGTAAAGAAGATTCAGAAAGAAACTTTACCAGAGAAACCCAAAGAACCCAAAGACTAGAAGAGTTGTGCTCAGACACGCAGAAAGAGATAAGTTGGATAGTTGAACTGTTTAAGTATTAAGATAATTTCATGTTAGCTTAAAGACGCTAATCCTTTGTTATAACGAATTCAAGAAATAAAGTAGATAAAACGTATAACTGAATATACACTTCTTTGTTGCGAGCGAAACCGAACCCTATCCAAACGCGAGTTTTCATAATATTAGGACCGCGCTCGTAACATTGTAAAGTATTTTATAGACTTTCATAGATATAACAGACTTTAGATTTACAGTTGAAAACATTTTTTAGACTTTATTGTTATTCAGTTAGATGTTTGAGGAAACGATGTTCACTTTAATTTTAAAATTGTGTATTGGTTAATATGTACTGCATGGGTTTATCATAGACTTATCATTTATAGTAACCATATAATAAGCTATAGTAACCAATCATTCTGCAGAGTCAGTTGCAGGGATGAAAAAATTACTAAATGTATATGCTAAAATTAAGGGTTAGGATTCGGGTTCTAACCTTTGATTTCATAGAGTGTACTATGTTTATTTCAATATACAGATCATTTAGATTTTCATTTTGCAGAGTCATTCTACCTTTTAGGCCCGGTTTACACTATCAAAGTTTCTGTGATCAAAGTAGGAATTTTTCACAGGAAAGTTCTACACTCTGAAAAGTTTGCAAGAAATATCAGAGCGAAGTAGTTCATTGTTGCGCACTGTATTAGTTTCCTTGAATATTTTTAGCAAATCCTTGAAAACTTAGGAATTACTTATCCAAAATATCCACTTTGATCACAGGAACTTTGTCAGTGTAAACTGGGCCTTAGATTCACCAGCCTTTGTTGTGGCTAAATAGAAACTTGATATCAATTTAAACTAGGCTGAATAGCATGAAAGACTACTTACTGCCATAGCAAGCGTACCGTACCAAACAGTACCATAAGCAACTTCTAGCCATTATTCAGCGACGAGCTTATATAATGATAAGCAAATCAGCGATTACGTTAGAATGGTACTGGTAGAGGTCAAAGGTCCCGCTGCTTTTGTTTAGGTTTGTACTAGTATGTAAATCCAATTTTTCGAAGTTGTAAAGCGGAACGAACTGGACTTTTTGGCTCAAATGTCTTTTTGCCTGGTTCTTCATTTGTGATAAAAGAATTGGCGACGTCTAAAAGTCAGAAAGTGCAGAAACTACGGATCTGTAATGAAATCTATCGAAAAGTGGGCCTCAACATTAGATCATGCGATATTGCACATCTATACTTCCGGCTTTACATTTCACAACAGATGCGCTAGTTAGCGTGTGTGTACAGATCAATGGCTGGTGTAACAGCCGGGAAACGTAAAACACCCATACCCTTCACACTTTTGTCTTCATTTTCTCTAGTCACCCGTATTTCTTGCGTATTCTTAGCCAGTTGTAAGCATACCATTCATAGGATCATCAAATAACACTGAACCTGTAATGTTAGCACTTTGCCTATATTTTGCCTTACTTTTGCCTAAACCCTACAGCCTTGTGCTCTTGTGTCCTTTGCAGATACATGTCCGCTTGGCCTACTTATTTTTTAGTGATGGGCGATACCAAGAATATCGATTCAATTACGATTACTTTTCGGACTAAGTATCGATGGTATCGATTACTCAAATGATTACTTATTGCATAATTCTTTTAACAATATTTTTTGTGCAAAAACTTTGTCATGCTCACTCTATAAATTCATTATTAGTAAGGCAACACCACTTGGATTTAGTACAATCAAGAACAATTCATCTTAGGAAATCGAAATGTTTAAAAAATACACATTTTAAAGCCGAAAGCAGTTACTTTATTTAGGACAAATTATTGTTTTAATTATTTTTCTATATCCGGTCCTATTTCCCTCATTTTGTATTCACAGAGTTTAAAAGAAAATGAGAGACGAGGTGCGCTTACAAGTTTAGTCTTAATTCTGATAAACTGCACAGAACTGAAAAATAAGCATGCAATGCACGTGCAAAATGTGAAGAATTTCATTTAATTCATATAGTGCTAAAAAGTAATTGTTATATTTCGATACCACTCTGGTATCGATTACTTCCGGTAGTACCCTGGTATCGAGCGGTATCGATTACTCAGTATTCGGTAGTCGCCCATCTCTACTATTTTTACAGTTGTAGCCGGTTCTAATGTTAATTAATGTTAAGTTCAATAAATTGAAAGTTTTTGTTATGCTACACCCTGCTAGTTTTAATTTTGATGTATAAACAGAAAATTTGAGTAATACTTGTCAAGGCATTCATGTTAGGGACCATCTCAAAGCCATTTTTGAATTGTGGTTTATGATTTTCAAAAGAATGATTACTGTACATGGACTCATGTTGTATTCCCTTCAGAATGAAAAGCTCTTTCATGACCAGCTTGCATGCAAAAAAGCAGAAAATCAGTTAGCTCCATGGTTAGCTCATATGGTTACCTCATGGTTAGTTCATGCCCTGTAATAAGTAACAAGTCATAGGTAACAAACAAATTTATGAAAAACAAATGTCAGATAACAGTCATCTTTGTAAAAACGTAGGAACATCAAGTTATCATGTAAGCATATCTAAGGAAGCCACAAGACATTTGTAAAGACATTAGGTCACAGAGCGAACAAATATTGGTGCATCTGCCTACATTGCACAGCATTTGCCACCAAATCTGATAAACATGCAACAATTAAGATAGATAGATAGATAGTTTCACATTTACATTTCAGCCACAAGTTAAATTAAGTAAGTTAAAGTTCACAGAGTTGTACAATTTAAATACAATATAAATTCAATATAAACTGTCTAAACCTACAAGAGCTTACACCAAAGTTATTAAAAATTTAGGTCGAAAGCCGACTTCATTGTAAGACTATCATGTTTATATTCAGTTACTAATTATAATTATTTACTATTAGTTGATAACGCTATAGAGTTGTTTGCTTAAATAGTGAAATTCTTGATATGCAACAGTTGCCTGAATTGTAAAATGAAGGACCTATAAGTCTTTAACGTATTTCAATCAAGCATGTTGTTATTCACCGAATATAAAATTGAATAGCTTTAAGCTATATCATTTTTGTCAACATAAAAAAAATGAGTATCAAGTAATTATGTAAGCCCATTAAAGATAAGCCATAATCAATCTGCCTAACAAGTTGGTCGTCCTATAAGATGCTAATACAAATTCTGTCCCTTCATTCACAAGTCATATATTTATGTCATAAAATGTTGCAAAACATTTAAGATATATGCCATATATATTCAACATTACTCCCAAAAACTAAACAGAAAATTATAACCTCAAAATTTCAACAAATCGTCGTCTCGCTCATCGTCTTGTCTCATGTCCACTCGCATAGTATTTGACGTTCACCGCCATGTTTTCTAATTTCGCCATGTTAAATATGCTACATTTGACAGCGCATGCGCATAAACAATTCCGGGGGGAAATTCATTTACACAACGTCATTGCAGGAAGCATTGAGGCAGCGACAGGAATCATACAAATGAGTATAAATTCAAAAAAGTACCATCAAAATTATTGAAATATGCAAAATTCTTTATTTAAAAGCTTCAAAGTTCTTACAAAAAAAACTCGCCAAAGGTTAAGGAATTTAGAAAAGACACTGATCACGAGCACCCCCCGGAGATTTACACTATGATGCCTGATATCTGACTCGTCTGAATTTTTCCCACTCATCACAATACTGCAAAGTTTCAAAGAAACTTTGCACTAAAAAGATAAGGAGGACTCTCATAAAGAAAAAAAAGATCTAAGTCATTGCATCAACGAACTAGAAACAAAACTAAGAACAACAATTGCAGAGATTGATGAAAGCCAATTCAGGATTGAGCGTTTAAAGCAAACAATTAATGAAACAGACTTCACAATAGTCTGTTGTAACAAACTTTTTTTGTCTTAATCCATCCACTTTGTTGTTTAATGTCTGTAGTTACTAAGTTTGTAATATCCATAAGATAATGTATCAATTCCATCAGGTAATATATGTTGCTTATCATCGTCTGAACTCAAAGCAATCTTATCAAGCATGTTTATAGTTTTCATCGGAAATGTCTTGATCGCTAATTTTTGAATAAAATTTTGACTTAGTAATCTTGTTTCAAGTAGTTTTTCTAGCAAGTCCATGCAATCATATGGGTAAACTCCTTTTCTAGAAAGTATATCTATATAGTCTGGATAGTGTAGTCCTAGGCTATTAAGGTCCGTCTTGTTTAAATTATTCACTAAGTCACCCAAACCTTTACTCATAAATTTGAATGAATCAATGAAGCATAGTTGTCTCTTAACCTCAATTAGTTTGCCTGTTTCTATATCAGTAAACCTATCTACTAATACATATTTACTAAAGCTTATGTATTTTCCCTCAGTTTTTGAAACACGGTTAATATTACCCTCAGAAATCCCTAGCTTTCTTATAAACAAGTGGCTGTCACAGCCCTCCAAGTTATGAAATATAACAGGAATGAATTTTGGTTTCTTAAGTTTCAAATTACATTGACTATGAGCTGCACCACGATATTTGGTTGTAAAATGGCAATGGTCTCTAACCTTATCATCATTTAATTCATTCTTACAAGAATAACAATGAATCATGTTCTTAAAGTCATTCTTCTCAAAATCGGTAAGCACCATTTTTTTTGGAAACTTGTACTCGTGATATATTTGCTTCATTTCATATTTTATTTGACTTACAAATATTCGACTAATGTCCTCATCTTCAGATGTCTTTGTATAATATTCCAACTTTGGTTTATAAACTGAGTCATCAAAGCATTCTATGTAATAGCAGAATCCACTAGGCTCATGTTTTTGATACTAAGTTGTTGTTTCACCCAAGTTGTCGTATATTGCTCTTGTAAAAAAATTAGCATAAACCATACATGAATCAGTGGACTGTTCCGGAAATTCTAAAATGAAACAATTTCTGATTTTTGAAAATTAAGTTTAAAGCAAATCCTTCTTTCGACTTATGCAATTATCATCGTCAACACAATATATCATATCCTTTTTAATTCCATCAGCTTTTGGGAGAAAATGTCGAATATCCCTACCTTTTTTCGAAAAAAAGGGGATTCTTATCGCTAAACACAGTCATTTTCCAACAAGACCAAAAAGGGTATCCTTTTTTGTCAATCTTGGTACTCAGAAGTAAGACGAGAATGGGTACCCTTTTCGCTCAACTACTTTATTTACATTGTATAACGGTAACAGCACTCTTTATGAGGGTGGTCTTTTTGATTTAATCTGTTGCGGTCAAATAGGATAGATAAGAAATGGTAGGGAATATTCATTACCGTTATAACACCGTAACGTGCAATAAAGCATACTGTTTGATTCAGTAAGTTTACTCAAAGTCGAGTGTATACTTTATTTTCTTATTGTTTTGAAATAAAAATGGCGGAGTACTTGGAGCCAAATATCGAGCTGTTGGGTCAATAACACGTTATAACTTATTCGAAATTGATCTGCGAGAATCTCATTCGTAGACGAGGGCAGCATTTCTCCCAAAATATTGGGCCATTTACTAATATTTTTGACAATATTGTTAGTGGAGACGGAAAGCTTATGGAAACAGCCATGTTAATATTTACTAACATGTCAGTAAACTTATCACATTAAAACTATTAATATATCAAATGCACTGGTCTATAAAATCATATTTGTTGCAATCATACTCAAATGGACAGAATCATTACCTACGTATTACTTATTCACTACCATAATATTAGAATGCATGGGAATGCCAATTACATGCAGTAGTAAGTATACAATTGAGATAATAAAAAGCTGTCATTCGTTTATGCAAACTAGTGTTTCATTATCAACTTAAGGGATGATGTCCAAGGAATCATTGTCGATATGGACACATATTTGAGTTCGCTTTTCAGGCAGTGACTACTGCAGGAGAGATGTGAAATCACGTACAACGTTTAATTGCTTCTGCACAGAAAACCTACCAACATAAAAAAATCTTGTGCTATAAATATGAACGGCTACTACGGGCCTCATTTTAGTACGCATGCAGTTTTGAAGAGTTGTATGATGCATGTTTATATCTGTGACACATATAGAAATAATTTTGGTATTTCCTTTGCATGGCAGCACTTGCATTTTTCTACAACCTGCTTATCTGTTACAATAACTAGCTTGTCTTCCATAAGTCTCAGACGGAGGACTTTGAAGTCTTATTAACAATAATATGCATTATTTATGCTTCTCCTCTGCCTCTGAACCATGGATAACGACAGCCTGTATGCATGTAAAGCAGTTTTCCAGCTGAGTATAACACGAGTGATTTGCGTGTGCTCTTTCTCGGCTGTTCTCAGTACCTCTTTTTCTCTTAACCCTGTTAAGATTCTATTACAAATATATTCGCGATAGTCTAACTTGTTTTTGAAGCAATTATTGAATATCTTACAGAAATTACATTTAGATACAGGGCGTGGTTGTAATCATATTGTAACCACATGTTCACGTGCATGCAACAATCACGTGCGCAACTTTGCCAACACTTAACGCGAGTTTCTGCCGTTGTGTTCAGTTGATTTAAGAAACTGCGATGGTGATGGTAACGGTAAGTGTAAAATTCGGAGGTCGAACATTGAAGTTGCGTCCTTCTTCAATGACAACTAGCAATTTAGCAATGATTTTTAAGTTAGATGTAGATCGTGGGATCTATCTTAACTGCAAAAAAGAAGGGGATATCATTCTTCCGTCGATTGAAAGAGATGGCTCGTTCAAAGTGGAAAACTTGGACAAAACGTACGTTGTCAACAGAGATTTAGCAGTGGCAAATGTGCGTCATAATGCAACAAGTCACAAGCAACAATGATTTACCACGTCCTAGTCTTACCCATACTCCACCAATTGGGTTGCCGTTGTCATACCAGCCGGTAACAACAAGAACTTCCCTAAACCCACCACCTTATGGCTCTCAAACTAACGTCCCACATGGTTTACAGCGCCCACGCTTTACTAGCTTTGCCCACTCTTTGACAAGCAAAACCTCATCGGGGTGGAAAAAATCTTTTACACTAATTGAAGTCAATCGCGTTGGTGAAATAAATGAAAAATTTCAGGTTCATCTCACCCTCAACAAAAAGAATGCTAGCGTGAATGGCATTAAGGTTTAATAAGAGGTCAGTTGAGATATGACATAAAATTGTTGGACGCCAGGTACTTGCCAGTGATGCCAGGCGACAGTTCAACAGGTATGTAATGTTTTGTGCCTCCTCACATTTCCATACATTTTCATGAAGGGTTTTCAGCAAACTTGTGAGGTCTATACATATTTTACTTTTTATTGCTATATTTTAGAAATTCATTTTATTTATGGAGCGAAAGAAATTGTTGAACGTTGTTTTTCCCAAAGTTATTTGAACAGAAAATTAACACAGTGAAAAAGCTAAGCTGCAAAGGAAGACCAATTATGATAAGATCATTATCCTGTCCTACTATTGGTTACTATTTGAAGAACAAAAGTTAACATTAATTGTTATTATATAGAGATACTGAAATAGTATATGATGGAACTAGGCAATATTTTTATAAATATGTGCACGTTACTTTGTATGTCAAACAACATGTTAATATTTCTCTCAAGGTTCTCAATTTTGGAGAATACAAAAATAATGGTTCTAAGGGCAAATCAAGTGTCAAACATAAAAAGAAAATCTAACCAAAAGAAAAGAAAACCAGGTGATTTCTTGGAGCAACTTACGCGACTTATGTCCTACTCTGCCGATGATGACTTTGACGAACCAGTTAATCACGCACCAATCAACACTGATAGCCATCCTACCACGCCTGATCAAATGGTTGAGGAGCAAGCTACAGAAATGTCGAGTAAGATATTTAGCTGTCCGGTATGCCTTAACAGGGCTACATTGCCTGCTACCGCTTGTTCATCATGCTTTTCCGTTATTGGTTGTATCCCTTGTGTCCAGCAATGGTACGAGGTGATAACACCTGAACATGCTAAATGTCCTCTATGCAGAACCAACCGGCAATACAATGTTGTACCGATTATACGTAATTTTGCAACTCTCCTGAAAAAGCTACTGCCTGAAGAACCAACTCTAATAAGTGTCCACAGCGACAATGATTCCTTCGACACCATTCCTTACGGTGATGATGAAACACTAAGAAATGACCCATCCGACGACGAACTGCCAGTTGGCCTAATCGAATGACACTTGCATTATCTCATTGGTATTGTCTTTGTGATAACAACTACATAGTTAATGATACTGTTCATGCATATATGACCACAACAAATATGATTTTATGGACCAGTGCATTTGATAAATAAAATAATATTAATAGTTTTACGATGATAAGTTTACTGCTATGTTAAAAAATAATAATACGGCTGTTTCCATTAGCTTTCCGTCTCCACTAACAATATTGTCAAAAATATTAGTAAATGACCCAATATTTTGGGAGAAATGCTGCTCTCATCTACGAATGAGATTCTCGTTATTTGCCAGTGGATCAATCCCAAATGAACTTTCAGGGGTTATAGAACCCCCTACATGAATCTACATTTGCCCTGCCTCGTTAACGTCTGGTACTACAGTTGGGTCCAGTAACCTAACCCTCAATGTGCACTCAGCAACTGCAGTAGGAATCTTGCTATTTTTACCTAAAAGAAAATCAGCATGTTGTCTGTCAGCCTTGTTCGCAA
>JAOBYK010454456.1:0-14174 GCA_025434845.1 Phenganax subtilis | reverse complement strand
ACTCGCCAGTCAACCTACTCGATCACATACACTGAAAGGAGAAAAATCGCAGCAAAAATCGCCCGTGTGAACTGGCCATAATGCTTTTAGCGCTACAGTAGCCTAGGTACTATAAATTTAATTTTTCTTCAAGGTACCGCATTCTTGTCGTTTACTACCGCTGACATGGCGTCAACAGCGATGACCGAGCTGGAATGTGCGACCATCAGTGGCAAGAGTTTGTTTGTTAAACTTCTACCAAATATCCACGTGAGTATTTCTCAGGTCAAAACCTGTGTACTTAACTTGAAAAGCACCTATTAGAGTGTTCAGTGGTGCCAAGCAGATCAGTAAGCGATGGTCAAAATTAAAAGTTTATACTCAACTAAGGGGGAAAGCAAATCAATTTGTATTGAAAAGAACTAACCTCATTTTCTCATGATGTTTATAAGTTCATTGTTCTCTTCTTCCCTTCAATGCTTCTTATGGAAAGCTGATATACTCTTATATCTTCATCTAGACTGAAGCTCTGAGTGACAAGACTATTCCATTACTGGTCCTCGTTAATGCTCGAAGTGGTGGAGGACAGGGTGTTGAATTGTTGATCAACTTTCAGAAGTTACTAAACCCTCATCAAGTTCACTCGCTGTCTGAGGGTGGTCCTCTTCCTGGGTAGGACGAGTAATGTTTGTTTGCCACTTGCAGTTTTCTTCATATTTCTTTATTCTTATGTTTTAGTCTTTACGCATTTCGTAAGCTGCAATCGTTTCGTATCGTTGTGTGCGGAGGTGACGGTACAGTGGGCTGGGTATTGTCTTCCATCGATGAATGCTCTAAAGATCTCGCTTGTCATGATCCTCCTGTAGCTATTGTACCTCTGGGAACTGGTACGTGGAGTTTGTGGATACTTTTGAACTATTATAACTGGATTTTAAAACATGCTATACTTTTGACGTGTGTGTATCTTCTCAGGTAATGATTTATCTCGAGTGTTACGCTGGGGTGCTGGTTACTCTAGCAGTGAAGACACTTCTGCTTTACTTATGTCTATTGAACAAGCTGATGTCATCAATCTAGATAGGTAATTGATACTCTACACAATTTAAAATAGATTCTTAGAACTAATTATCTAATTATCATTAATTAGGAACAATTGGAACTTGATATGATTAATTAGAATCAATTATTACTTATAATTGTTGCTTTAAGTCCATTAGTACTGGTAATGAGTAAAACTGTTTGCAATGTTCAGGTGGCTGATAATCTTCGAGTCCTCCGATAGTGATAAACTTTTTTATTCAAATGGTGGTGAAGATCTTCCCAATAGTTTTGTAATGAATAACTATTTTGGTATTGGTATTGATGGTGCGGTGGCATTGGACTTTCATCTCGCGAGAGAAGAAGCGCCAGAGAAATTTACTAGCAGGTAGATACTCCTTTCTGTCAAGTCTTTTAGGTGCTCTAGACCACTTCTGTAGTAACACTGAACTGTACATTGTTTTCCTTTTTCAGGCTGCATAATAAGAGTGTCTACTTCCGAGTTGGTCTTAGAAATATGGTCAGGAAATCTCTGAGTTTCAACGAAAATATTGAACTTCAGGTGTGTCTTCTAAGTCGTTTTTTTATCTTGATTCTAGGACCACACAAGTGAAACTTACTGAATGAAACATTAGTGAGCATGATTGATGTTGTGTTTGGTGGTATAAAAGTATATTTATGATTCTAGATTGATGGCAAAGACATTGAGCTGCCCACTATTGAAGGAATCATTGTTCTAAATATCGCCAGGTATGGATGTGTGGTTTCCGTTTGAGGATCTTAGTTGAATTGATGTATTCTATTTTCTAATACATTTGCGTATAATTTTGTAGCTGGGGAGCAGGATGTGATATATGGGGACAACATAGTGATGATGTAAGTAACGTGATGTCACAAGTGATGATGCAGGCAATGTAATGTCACAAGTTATGATGTGTGTAATAAACATCACAATTGATGTTGTAGTAGTGTAACATCATAAGTAATGACGTATTATAACATGACGTTACGAGTCATGACGTATATTATATACAGTAATATCATGTTGCCATATATCTCCATCTGAAGTCGTCATGGTTTTTCACTTTGCTTGCAGAAATTTTCCACACCAACTTCAAGTGATAATATGTTAGAGGTGTTAGGAGTTACTGGAGTGGTTCATATGGTAAGACTTATTATAGAATGAACTTATGTTTGGGTACGGTTAGAGTAAACAAAAGAATGTTTTGTTTACTTTTTTTCAGGGTCAAATCAAAGGGGGTTTAAGATGCGGCATTAGGCTTGGTCAAGGTTCAAAGGTATATTGGATAGTTGTTATGAAATGATAAATGTTGGCAATCTGTCTTAATTCTCTCATTGTGATAGAATAGGAGCTGAACTTGAGAGTTTGTTTTAGATCAATATCAAGGCTAAATCTGAACTTCCAGTGCATGTTGATGGTGAACCTTGGTACCAGGCTCCAGGAAATATCATTATCAGACCTACACTTAGTCAGGTGATTATACACTCATTTCAGTCCTAAACTGTCTTTCCTACAGATTCAACAAGAGTCATCTTTTCTTTATCCATTGTTACTATAGGAGAAAACCGAAAATAAACTCACAATATGTATAAAAGATTGTTCTGTCACTTAATTCTAAATTGTTCCTCCACGGAAGGGAAATTGGAGTACTTGATAGCGTCAAACTAAAGTATTCCTCTCACATATGACTGAGATGAACATATAATCAAATTACTACAGGTGTATTACAGACATCAAACTTTGGTCACTATAGTGAAAGACATGGTGTATTTTCCAAGAAAATACACATGGAAGGCTCTCTTATTTTCCAGGCAAAGATGTTGAGAAAACGATCAAAGACGAAGTCTAATAAAACACCAGAGGTACCGGGAAAATCTCTGATTAGCAGCACTTTCTACAACTTTGATGAGAGTGGTTCACTCATAGGTACTTCAACTGAGAAACATGACAACACGTAAGTAAGTTAGCTTGCAGCATTGGTTAGATTCTGACATTATTAAGAATCTAAGGAAGGATCTGAGCAGCTTGTTTTCCATGATGTGCGCATTAATGTGAGCTGGATCATGTTTTTATCTTGGTTGGATGTCATGGTCTGGGATTTTTCATTCCCCAGTGTGTTCAAACTTTAATTGAGCTGTAATATATGAAACAGTAGAAACAAATGTAGCTCATTACACCTAGTCAAGCTAACTCATGATCGAGTTCATTTAAAACTGACAAAAAAATTACATTTACTTGAATGGTGAACTGCTTTAGAATTTTGTGATCTAACTAGCCGCAGTGACACTGTTCGGATTGTACAACAAAAAAACTATTCAATAGATGCATGCACCATGTCAAATATACAGATAACGTACACCTGTTGGGGACACTTTTTTATTTCACTGCACTCACAAAACTTGTCAAAGCTAACCAGCAATACAGTGTGAGAAATGATGAGCATAAAAAAACTATGCAACAAAATAACAATGAATGTAGAATTATTGTACTAACTATTTATTGTTACTATGCACAAATTATAGAAAATATTGAGTGTGTTAAATTAATGTAAATGATATCAATTTATAATTGTGTCTTTTGCCCTGAGTTTTAGTTTTAAGATTTCTGAAAGGGTGTTTTCAGATATTTTCAGCTGAAAGTTTAGTTCAAAGACTGTTGCTAATGCAGTAATGAACTGTATGGAAAAAAAATGTAAGTTTTGGGTTTCTTTCAATCTTTGTACAGTAAAAGATGCTTGGTACGTTCATAAAACTATTTATTAACAATCAACGTTTGATAATTTACACGTTAAGAATGTTGCATACTGTTTTCCCTAATTCTTTTTTTTTCTAATTTTTTTCGCAGATTTTTCAGACTTTATTTTTTCATTGGCAGCTGACATTCTCCTATACAGAATGACAAGCACTGCTAGGATGAGCACTGGCCAGAAAGCAAAGCTGACGAAACTGCTGATGTTGGTCGAGTTCAGAGAGGATTTCTTTTCCAAAGCCATCAAATGAGTGTCAAATGTCAGAGTTGCATCCGCTGCAAGAAAAAAGCTAAGATATATTGGATAAAGCAAGTGGGAGCTACAAAAGAAGGAAAGATATTCAATGCATGTGGTCTCACTTTTTTAACCCATAAAGATAAGTGGAGGTCTCTCCTTAAAAAGTAAAATCATTTTGTTTCACACAGAGTAGGGAAAATTTTTTCAAACTTACGTGGGATGACGCCTTGCACGCCACTTGATCCGTATGCCAGATCTGAAGGAATTATAAGTTTCCTTCTCTCTCTAAAATATATTACAATTCATGGTCAGGCTTTGAAAAATAATAGCACCTGGAAACATTTCACGTACCCGACACACATTCCCAGGATGCCCTGCTCCCAGCCTTAAACATGAAAACACAATCAAAATAACAATGCAATAGAAATGTACAGTTTACTAAAATGGTTGATTTACCTTGTATGACTTTGCCTACTCCAAGCTGAAATTTGATTGGCTCTCTCTTTGCCTGGATGGACGAATCAAATATCTCTCCATTCTCTAACTTTCCCTGAAAAGAATTATAGTTTCTTTATTATATAGTATTTAATAATATTTTCTTAGTCTAATGTTTTACTTTGAAGGCCAGTGTTTGCATCATTCACAATGACATACTGTGTAATGCACAGCCACAACATCTCCATTTGCAGCCTTTTGAGAACAATCTGCAGGTTTTGACTGAAAACACAATGTATTTATATTCAATATGTTTATTAACATTAATAATACCAGTTAATATTTTTAATGTTATTAACTACCTCAGTTATTACTTTTAATTTCCCTTTCTTCTTCGCAGTGCAGATATACGGAGAAAATGCTAAAATTATAAAGCAAAACTGCTGGGAAATATTCATGTTGTTTTTCTGAAGTTTGTAAACAAAACAAGCGTAGAACAAGTGTATGCAGAATTATGCCACGAATGAATAGTCATCGCTGACCTAGCAAGGGTGGATAATCGTGGACATTTATGAATAATCCAGGACAGTCATAAATTTCGGTGAAGCTTGAGTCAGCGCAATGATCAGCGGTGGTCAGGATTTAGTAAGTTAGTTATTGTCTAGCGCACCCTCTCTTCGAGTTCCAAAATGGCGGACGAGGCAATCGAAACTGAGCAATTTTCTCACTCAGAGTTTATGGCTTTGGTTCTGAACAACGTGGCTGAATTGGTTCAAGATCCTTTATTACAAGACCTGCATAGTGAACCCAGTGTTGAAGAAGTGAACTCACAAATAGCGTTAGAACATGGCCGAGCTATCACTGTCAATGTTGTGCAACAAAATGAAAAGAATACTGTCCTACGTGAGCCTCTTTTTGCTTAACTCTTGTCTAAAAATACATGGTACAATGTTTGAAAGACTATCTATTTCAGCTGTGGTTGTGCCTCTAAAAGCAAAAGTAAAAGATCTCAAGAAAGCAATCCAGAGACATTTAGCTTTGAAACAAATGAGAGAAGGAGGAACGACTTATATCAGTTGGTAATAATCTTCATAATATTGAATTAATGTGTTTCATAAACCGTGCCAAGGATTGAGTCCCAATAAAAATTCCACCCTTTCTCAATATATTGAAACAGTATGTTGCTTCTATATTGAGAAAGCACTTTGAAAGAAGGGTCCAAGCAGATCTCGTCTCTTTAGTTCTAAAGGGATGTTTCCAAGACAAAGTTGTAGTCCGAGAAAGTTCCCAGAATGATAAAAGTTAGACAACCTGGCAAGGGTCAATACAGATTCCATCCTATGTTGATAATTGTAGGAGATATGTTTGGAGAACTTACTGGTTAGTTCATGATGGAGAAAAATTGACAGACAATGAAAAAACAATAAAAGAGTGAGCAATGATTACTATTAATTAGTTAGTTTCACTATTAAACTATTTACATGTTGATATACTGCATCATTATGTATTAAATGTTTGTATTTTTTAGTTATGGAATAAAGAACAAAGCTGAAATAACTTTTGGCAAAAGATTGAGACGCAAATAGCCACTGAGTCATTACGTAGGTATAGTCAAGTTCTTAAGAGATTTTCAGTCACAGAAAAGAAGCTCATAAGTCTCTCTGGGAAATTTGTTGGAGCAATTTACAAAAGCAAGTAGATTAGAGAAAAAGTTACTCATTATAAGGTGATTTGCTTCAGCATATCACTGGCCCTATCACATATGCACTTCTCACAACAACTTTACAAGCTTTGTACTTCTTAGAGTTGAGATAATGGACTCTTGACTTCCAAATCTCTTTCTTGCCATAATGTCATTCCAGTACAAGCACAGATCTTCTTTGTGTTTTGAAACAAACCAGCAGACCTTGCAATTATTCCACAGGCAAGTCTAAAACAAGGAAACAAATCAATGCAACTTATTTTTAATTAGCACAGAAGAAGTAATGGCAGAAACCTTTGACCAGAATTTCCATTAATTTTTGATTGTGGACTGTTTCCTTTTCCTAGATCATCTTCATCTTCTGTGACGACAATTGATCGACCAATCACATCCCACACCTGGAAATAATCAGCATAATTTAGCATCACAAAAACATCTTCATGGTTACTACAATATGAATCTGTGTAACTAGACTAAAGTAGCCAGGTACTTGCCTTCACATCGTAACTTTCCAGACGAAATTGAGCTCGCTTCCTTTCATCAGCCTTGATATTACCCAAGTCACCAACATGCTGTATAAAATTATAACACACTTCAGCAGCTAAAATAATATATATCCTAGAGAGAGATGCTTCATTGTGAAAATTGAATGGGTAAGATTCAGATGTTTTTACCTTCTGCTGATCAGTTATTCCTCCATGTTTACTATTAGTTGGATTGTAATGGCCACCTACACTAAACAAGACATATGTAATTCACACACATAAACATTGTACATAGATAATTTATTTAACCATAGGTTTTATCTCACCTTTCACAGCCATCAGAGATGTCACCTAGCTCATGTATGTGCAAACCATGCAAACCTGGTCGTAGACCATCCACAGTACCATCAATTATGCATTTTGCTTTATCAACCTAGCATTGAGGTGAAGATTAATTGAATGAGTCATGCAGATCCTTGTAGTGTTTTTTTGCCACTGCAATATCAGAGTTCTGAACTTTGGATCACACTCACTTGTACAAAACGTATAACACCTTGGATATAATTTTCACCGTACATAATTGACACAGCAGCTCCAATGTGGGTCAAGTTTCCACCTTTATTAACAAGCAGTTTATAAGGTACTTGTATTTGTGGAACTTCTCCTTTTGGGCAAGGGATATTGTACCTTCTGCTGTGGCTCCATGACCACGTAAGATTGCTTTTCTTCCAGTGTTTTCTAAAATCTGTTGAACTTTGCCAGAAGGCAGGTTTGTCTCCAGTGTGACTTGCTCATCTTGTAAATTTATGTTGTAAGACTTAATACCTTCAATCAAGTTAAATTTAAGTGATTCATTTGACCCTTAGTGCACTCTACAAATATCTTTCAATTTGTCTCTGTCTAAAACTAAATGATATTGTTCCTCAAATTGAGTACATCGTAAAACTCTAAGTTTAGCATGTATGTTACAATACCATTTATTGTCTTAAGAGTGTGTTCAATATCAGTGACACAACTTTGGCAAGTCATCTCCACTGCAAACTCCATCTAAGAATATTTAATATTAGTACCTGCTCCTCTTGCTTAATACAGTTAAACCTCTAGGGACAAGCAATTATTATATACGGACACCTCTCTAATGTGGACACCCCTCTAGACACTTCTAATTCTGTCATGTTGACCCATAAAGTTATGTGATCAAACAGTTTATCCAGTAAAATCTGGTTGAATCGTCAAACTTCGCATGTGCCAAATCAAATAAAAATGAACGTGAACAAAGACTTTTACTCATTAGCATTACATTTGGCATATGTAAAGTTTGATGTATAAAGTAATTAAATAGTGAATCCCAATCACTAATTTGTTCCTGACTATCATATCATTATTACATTAATATAATTTTTTTACCATACCTTGGTAAAAGTATCCATACCACGCTCAGACATTTCCTTAGTTTGTTCATTTAAAATTTTTTACTCGTATGGAGACATAACTTTTGTTAAATCAGATGCAGTCAGATGTCGCAATCGCAAAAGTAATGTGCTTCCACTGTAGCAAAATGAGAAAGTTTTAATTTTCTACTTAGGAGGTGGAAGTACAAGCGCAAAGTGGCGGGAAAATTTGCACGTGGAAATTCGATTTTAAAGATGGCTGCGAAAGACGAAAAAGTTTCTCAAGTTAAATCCGTTTGTAAACCGTTGTTGTTGTATTTTGACTTGGAGGCGGCGCAAAGCAATGTTTTCACTGGAGATATTGTTGAAATAGCAGCGAGATGTGAGCCAGAAATACGAGACGCGGCCTTTGAAAGTTTGATAAATACTACACAAGAATTGAATAGATTTTGTAAGTTTTCATACCAAGAAATATTTGTATTTAACGAATGTGCAACATAGTGCATTCATATTCATAATTTTGTACATATTTTACACACATGAACGGTTGTAGTAAAAGACTATTATTCACTTCATGCACGTACAATGGTTTAATTAATATCTGCTATTTCCCCCCTAGTCTCCCACAGGGGCAAATATTTTGCAAAGCAGAGTGTTTGGATTTTAAATATTCAGTAAACTAAAGGTAGTTTTATTAATAATATTAGTAAGATTACATATTTTTTGCAGCGGTAGAAAGATGTGGTATAAATGCCTCAGATCTTGAAGGTCAGTTAAAGTTTCCAGATGTATTTAAGAGATTTATAAAATGGATTCAAAACCTTGTGCGAAAAGTTAACCAGAAGACTGGGGAGAAATATTTTCCAGGTACAACATGACCCTCTCCTTGTTGGGCATGTCTGGTTTACATCATAAGAAATCATCCTTGAGGATGACCTAATTCTGTTGTATTTTTTTCTGTTTCAGTTTTATGTGCCCATGGTGGACATGAGTTTGATTTCAGAATGTTGCTTAGCAACATGAAAAGATATAAGATTGATCAGAATGTTTTGAAACAAACAAACTTGCATTTTGCTGATACTTTTGAGTTTTGTAAAAATGTGAGTGAACTACCATTCTATTGTACACCAGCTTACAAAGAGTGTTAGCTCCAACATCTAGTTTTTGGTCCACTACATGTGAAGAATGATAATCAAGAAGTTTACAGTTATTAATGAATGAATGAATAAACTTCAAATTAATGCAACTCCTGTGTGATTGTAATCCTTTAGATATTTTAATTTGGTTGCATATCATTTAATTTAGTTGCAGGCACAGAATATCAAAGAACTGAATGAGACAAAGCTATCAATGGATTCACTATACTCCACATTTTGTCCAGGAAAACCTTTTTTAAGTGAGTGTGAGAGTATTGCCGCGCATCGACTAGTTGTATGGACATTCTAGAATTGTTCTTTAGTAATAAAATATTGATTTAATGTTAGACCGTCATCGAGCAATGGGTGATGTTAACGCTTTGGTGCAGATATTTTGCATAGAACCTTTGAAGACTGCAGTGAAGAAGATTGATTATGTCACATCAGAGTCATTGTATGTTTACCTTGTCTATATTTTTTATTTTCTTTCCAAACACTGATTGATTTGTACTTGTTTTCTGTACCACATTTTGATACAAAGTTTCCTTGGCTTTTTGAAATTTAATTTAAAGTCTGTTGCATGCTCCCCACTGTCCTGGAGATGTACTTATTGAAATTTTTTTTTAATTAAGAATTTCTTCGTTTAAAACACGATGTTGTGAGAAAGAACGGAAACTGCTTCTTGAAGGTAATAAACAACATATTAACACAGTAGTATAGCCCAGTTTTGGGCAGAGGGAAACGAATATGTTGATGGAGTACTGAATGTGTTTTCAGAAAAAATGGGAAAACTTGATGCATACACAAAAAATGTTAATTTGAAAAAACTGGTTCACATCCAACTGACTTACGATGGCATTCAGCATATTTTTGAACATTGTTGTTCATTCATGGATTTCTATGAGGCCATGAAGGATCATGGGATTGATCGTAAAACTGCAAAATTCTTTGCATGTCAGTTCGGAGGTCAGGGATTGAAAAACCAAGGGACTGAGCCATACAGTAATTCTAACCCTGCAGCGGTGATAGACGATGGGATTGATTTCAGTGTGAATGAAGCAGATATTATCGCGAAGGAAACCATGATAATGAAGAAGCCAGCAAATGTTCATCCGTTACCTGTATGTGACTTCCATGTCACTGACGTAAGCGAGTCTTGGGAAGACGATCTGGATGAGAATCGAAGTTTTTGTTTGACTATAACAAAGCCAGAAGCCGCACTTAGTTTAACTATGGATGACTTCGTCTCCGACACACCATCTAAAAAACTTATGAAGAACAACACACAGTTCAAGTTAAACTGTGATACATCAAAGCAATCTGGTGAACAGGACACCTTGATGGTTAGAAGAAAGAGCTCTTCGTCATCTGGTAAAATATCCATAGTATCGAGGATAGAAATTGCTAAGAAGCCTGGCAGTAACTCGCTCAATGGTCAAACCAAGAAACTCTTACCCTCTGAGAAGAAGACAGAAGAAGCGTTTAGTAAGAGCAAACTGACTATTGATGATGATTTGAAAAACAATGCCACAAGTCTGCAACTTGGAAAGTTTTCCAACAAGAAACAACGTTACAAACTAGAGAAAGAATTGTTCAAAAGAGTGGGCGAGGTTTCTAGGAAGAATAACAACAATTCTGATAACGTTGTGGGACAAGAACAGAAAGAAGAGACAATAAAGGAGGTTAAAGAAGATTCTGGTGATAAAGAAGCTCTCAAAAACGATTCTGAAAACCCGAGAAAGTGCAAGAGTAGCTCAGGAATATTGCAAAGCAACTCTGAGACAGTGCCGAGGCAAGGCCAGAGAGAACCAGTCAATGGCAAGATGTTTAAGAAGGTTTCCGAAGGTAAAGAAGTTATGAAAATGTCCACCAAGATATTTGAAAGCAAAGAATCTCTGAATATAGACCATAAAGATCCTGACAAATTTCTAAGTTGCTCTGAGAGAGAAAAAGATCTGAGGCAAGAGAAGATAGAAACGACTAACAAGATTGTTAAAGAAGTCTCAAAAAAGAAAGATACTCCCAAAAATATGTCTAAAAATTCTGTAATTACAAAGTTTTCAAAGAACACAGAAAAGTCACAAACCAGTTGTGAGAAACAGGGCTTGAAAACGGTCAAGTCTCAAAGCAGTTTCGGGAAAGAAGACGTTAAGATTCCTCAGAAAGATGAACTTCTCAAAACTGATTTAAAGAATTCTAGAAATGTAGAACTTCTAAGAGTTACAGAAAAAGTTAATGATCTCATCCCCTTCCAAAAGACGTCTAACGAACACACGACTGGGAAACAGAAGAAGGCGCCGAGAAAATTTTTGGGAAAGACAATGAAAACTAATCCTAAATCTAGGAAGATTACAAAACTTGGTTGTTCTGCGAATCAGCAATCATCGTCGTCTGGTACTTTAGGGTCGAAATATGATGTCTCCTACACTTCAAACAAAGAAGTTTTATTACAAGAGAAGCCATCGTCCAGTGGTTTAAAACATTCTACTCATAAGGTCACGATTGGAAACAAAACTTTGCAAAGCGTTGAGATGGATGAGACTTCTAAAAATACCATGCAATATGAAGCAAGACGTAGTCGAAACATTACTTCCTCGCAGAATCGACCTAGTTTAGATCGTAGCTCAAATGAAGTAAAACAAAGTAGCGACAATCAGAATGTTGGGGGGAAAAGATTGATGCAGAAGATGACATTGTATCCTGCACAGAAACACGACTCAACTTCAAATGACAGTTCAGTTTCAAAAAAGAAGCAAGTTTCGAATTCGGATGTAAAAACGTGTGATGCACGAAAACATTGTTCAAACCAAGCTTTTGATAACATTGTATCTCATCAAGAACCAGAAAGAGCAAATGAAGGAACGACCGAAAAAGTTCCAGGTGAAACTCAGATGCAAAGATCTCAATTGTTAGCAAACAATAAGCAGAAAGGAGAGAAGAAAAGTCGAAAAGGAAGATCAAAGGTATGTCACCAAAGTGAGGCTGTCGTGTTTCTTCGAAAATCAAGAGATAGAAAAGTGAAAGATTGGCCGCGAGATGAAATCTTCATTGGCGATATCCCTATTTACGTTCCAGTGAAGCCGACTAAGGCTGGGAAAGAAGATGGTAAAGATGAAACACAGAAGAACGGTGATGTTGAAAAAAAGTCCAACAAAAAAGAACAATTTGAAAGCGACTCTTTTGACGAGTCAAACAAGAGGAACGGCTTAAACATACAAGAATGTGAGCAATCTTCAAAAGATGGCCTTCAAGTTTCTGTCAACAACAAAAACTCGTTTGCAGTTGGACAAGTCAGTCCTTGTGAAGCTGTTGGTATTGAACCTCCACCGAGTGATAGACTAAGCAAAACAGAACAGGACTTTGACAGAGGTGCAGAGACCAACGTTCAAGTCCAAGAAATTTCATTAAATGATGTTCAGGTTAAAAATACCTTGTCTCAAAGTGATATTCACGTTGGATCAAGTGAAGGAAAAAACGTTGTCAGCCATGTCTTGCAACATGATTTGAATTATAAGAATGTGGTTACGAGTTCTGTGGTTGAGTTTCTGAGTCCTTCATCTTCGACGGATTGTATTAAAGAAGCAACTCCATCTTCTCAGGAGACCCCCAAGAACTTTTTCCAACACAAAGAGACAACAACGAGAGTTATGGTGAAGAAAATTAACAGCTCTCAACAAACTGACTGCGCTTTCTACACGACATTTAACCCCGAGGCGTGCACGAAAAGCTCCTCGGATACGCATTCGTTGTCCGAAGACAAAGGTACTATTACAATCCAGTCTGACTTGCTGACTCAATCCAGCAAGTTAGTCAGTCCCACTCCTCCTTCAAGTCCTAGCACACAACAATATTTACATCCGTGTTCTCATCAATATGACAAACAGTGTCCGCATTCTAATGGGTATGAAAGCCCGGTATTCAAGTTTCCCGTATCACCTCAGCAAGAACACCAGGAAGAAGATGCCTTATATGGTATGGAAGCACACGAGTTTGATAAGCCGGGTAAAATATTCGATATTTCAATGTCTTCAGAAAAGAGATATCGAAAAGATCCCATGTGCTCTGAGAAAAATTACCTATACCAGGAGAAAAATACCCTAAACCAGGGAAATGATCTCTTATACCGGGGAAATGACCCCGTGTATTTAAGGAATGACTCATTATACTACACTGATGGTGCAATGCCTTCTCCCAATTATCCAAATAGTGGCTATTCCTTCACTCGTAATGGTAACTATTATCAACCACCAAATCGACCAAATCTTTACTTGGATACATCAAGTAATATAAATGTGATGCCTCAAAGATTCCTCACTCCTCCGTGTTCACCACTACCCTCATTTTTTCCCAGTAGCTTCACCCAAGGACCCCCATTGTTACAGAGATACCCCTCGCAGTATGTCCCAAGATTTCGAGGTACATCTAATTTCGTACCAAGTCGATATCCTGGTCCGTTCAAGTTCTGAGAACGGTTGCCAAGTTTGTGGGATTGTTTGGTAGTATTGCAAGTTGTTGTAAGATTTGATATTCTGTTGTCTAATGTTGTTCTCAGAGTGGATGTTCATTCAAAGTTGAAACTTATAAGTAATTATTATTGAGTTTATGCATGGTAATTGAATGCATGTGATGCATCGTTTTCTTAGCTTTGCTTCTTGACTTTTGCCGTACGAAAGTTTCATGTCACTTGATTGTGTGTGAACACTTATGGAAATTGAAAACTGTAAACTATTCTTAAGTGCGTGTAAAAAACAGCTATCTGATCATTGCCTTTATACTTGTCCGACGCGTATTTTAGTAACTCCGTGTTGGTGTCGACAAGTTGCACTGTTGGTCGTACTTTACCTTGAAAATTGAAACCACCCGAGGAAATGTCAAGTCTAGGTCTCGAATTTTCAAGTGCAAATTTGTTCTCGTACTTCTTATTACCATTTGCGTTCAACCTTGCAGCGTGTGAATATTATCGCGATTTTTCACGTTTCAAACGCGACGTTTGGTCACGC
>JAOBYK010454345.1:0-14180 GCA_025434845.1 Phenganax subtilis | reverse complement strand
ATTTATTTATTTTAAAAATGATACTACGACAACACATAGTTTAAAAACGTTTCAATTAACTGAAATTAAAAAGTTTAAAAAATTTTATTTAGCTGTATTAGACGCTAGTTTTTTGTTAAAAGACTATGTTTCAAATGTGAAAGATGTATTGTTTTTTTATATTCAAGTCCTTACAAAGTCAGATGAACCATCTGGAAACGAATCTGTGTTAAATTTTACCGTTGAAACTGTAATTGACGTTTGAGAACTCTTTCTCCTTAGTTTTTGCTTAGTTTTCGACCAGTCGAATTTTAAAGAGATTTCTAGGAGAAAACAGTTTACTTGGTTGAATTTTAAAGAGATTTCTAGGAGAACTTTTTTACCATAGTTTTTGCTTAGTTTTCGACTGGCTGAATTTTAAAGAGATTTCTAGGAGAAAACAGTTTACTTAGCTGAATTTTAAAGAAAAACTATTAAATAAATGAGCTCTGTAGAATCTAAAGTTGAGAAACCGCAACAAGAAGTTACTACGAAAAACAAAGTTAAAGATCATAAGAAAGTAGAACAAGGAAAAAATTAGCAGAAGAAGTTACGCACCGTATAATAGTTACTACGAAAAACAAAGTTAAAGATCCTAAGAAAGTAGAACAAGGTAAAAAATTAGCAGAATTGTCTAGAAAAGCAAAAGAAGCGAAAAATAAATGCCAAGAGGAACTTGAAAAACCAAGTGATGCCACTTATGCGTATTTTCCTATTATTGGTATAATTTCTATTCTTGGTCTATTTTGCTACATGTACTACAAGCCTTCAAAAGTAATAGAAAACAAAAGTCCTGTCAGCGAAGCTGCCAAGCCTTTAGTTGAAATGAAACTTGATAATTTTGATGATTAAGTTATATAATAAATGAGTAGCAACGAGACTAAAATTATTAATCAAATTTACAATGCGGCTGTCTTAACATTAGCAGCGGTAGGAGTTTCTATGACAAGTAAAAAAATTATAGGAGAACCTCTTGGCACACCGCAAAATGTTAATGGAACTTTAAAACTTGCTGGTGCTGTGATGATTGGATCTGTTATTGTAAAGTATCTCGAAGACAAAAAAATAATTCCTGAGAAAATCGATAAATAAATGGCCTCAGTAGTAGCAGGTGGAATTTTTAACGCATTTGCATTTGCAGGAGCCGGATTCTTATTCAGTAAACTTAATCACAAAGGCTATGAGGCGGAAATGAAAAGACACAACCTAGCTCTTGAGAAACTCGCTTCCGAAAAAGAAAAGTGGTTTGAAAAACAAACTAAAAGAAAAGACAAACTTGTTAGACTTAGACAAGAACTTAGTGATGCAAATCGGATCTTAATTCTACCTACGAATCTTTGGATCGACTCCGCGAAGAACTTCAAAAAAAAGAATTAAGCTTTTCTAGACAGCCTGTTTTAGATGACTAGTACAGACCTTCTAATGAAATGAAAGAGTATCAACACATTGCCTCAGGTGTTTTAGGTCTAGCAGGAGGTTGGATACTAGGAAAAACTTTAAGTTATGTTATATAATAAATGAAGAAAGAAACAAGAATTACACACGTTGACTCTGGATGGATAGAAGTGTTTCCAAGTGTCGCAAAAGTAGCAGAATTTTTTGGAACTTCCTATAGAGCTCTCAAAATGGCTCATGATAAAAAAATTGAAATAAGTATTCATGGTAATATGTATAAAGTTGAAATTGGTGACTAATCAGAAACAATTGTGTAACTTAATATCAGGTTACACAATTAACTTTTTTAGTTTCTTAATTTATAGTGTCCAAAAGACAAGGTATTAATTTTATCCGGTAGTATGTGTCTTTTGTTATCATTTGCACTTATAGCAACTTTATTCACAGTCTCCGTGAATAAATTATGTTTTCTACTTCTTATTACATTCATTTTTCTATACACAGGAACACCATTGTAAATACAGTTTCTATAATGTTTTATTTTTAAATCTTTATCTATGACTGATTTCTTTATTCCTTTACATTTCTTAACTTTAGAAGAGTCTTCTTTTTGATAAGCATATAATTTTGGTCTAGGTCCTACAAACTCTGTAAATTGTGTACCCCCACACTCATCTTTGAAGAATCCAGGAACTTTTTTGTTAAGTCCTTTCTTAATGTGAGGATTATCTGTTACTATTTCAGATGTGTCAAACCATTCTTCAAGATCTGGGGAAATGTCTTTGTAAAAGTCTTCGGTCTCAATTTCGCATAGTAAAGAATCTGTGTCTGTGAAACCAAGTTTTACCTTGTCACCATATTTTTGTTTCAAGTAATTGTAGTAAAAGTCATACATTAAAGTCTTGGATATGTCTAATATACTCGCGCCTACGTAGATCGGTTTATCTAATACTACTTTACTCTTATAGTTTTGAACTGCAGCTAAGTTTTCATCAAATTTTGTTAATTTCTTAAACTTAGAATCACTTGTTAATTTTCTAAGTCTTTTTTCTTTTTTTACGAGTTTAAGATTTATTCTTTTTCTTACATTCTCCATTGTTTTACCAAATACGGAAATATTCATAAGTTTAAAGACGTCTTTCTCAAATTTATTCTTTGAATCGGTTCTAAGTTTTGTATTCAGTTCAATATAAGGTTTCAGCCACGCAGATTCAAAGAATTTTATTCCTTTGTGTATCTTTTTTATGATTAATCCGTGTTTAAGATATGTTTTTAGTGCTCTATGATGTACTACGTAATTTGTTTTATCACATAGGGTAGGAATAAATTTTTCTGTTGTGACGCCATTAAGTTCAGTTTTTATTCTCTCTGGAGCAAGTGGATAATCATTGTGAAGATCGCGAAGACTCTCTGGATATTTAAGGTCTACTTCTATGAAACAACCTTGACCCTCGGGAAGATTTTGCCAATTTTCAAGTTCTGTTAGCGTCATCCATTCAAACTTGTAAGTAGGAGGGGGAAACGTCATTGCCCATCCATATAGATTATTAGCATCTAAGTAAATTATATAAATGCTTGGCTTAGTTGGGTCATAGTTCTCCATGTATTTATTATTTGCTTTAATATGTCTCTTTGTGATCATAGATACACTTCCTCTAATTCCTTCTTCAACCATTAAATACATATTTTCTTTGGAGAGAAGTTCTAATTTTACTTTTGTTATTTTTAAACATGAATCCCACGATAAACCTGGAGCTGTAAAACACCATGCAAGATCTAAACTGTAGTGTTTCATACATACACTTCGAAATTGTTCAAAGACATCCGCCAAAAGTAAGACGTCTGTTTTTAAGTATAGATCGTGATAGTCCTTGATTGTCTTCATTTTAAAAGTACTCCATATTTTCTGAGCAAATTGATAGTCTTCTTCTGAGATGTGTTCTTCATAAAGTTTTGAATAAAAGGTTTCTCTTGGAGGTAAACACGTCTCATAAAGTTTTTCAAAGTTGTTCATGTAATCATAAGGAAAAAACCCTTTTGTAGACAAGAGTTCTAAGTGATCTGGAAAATATCTTTTTGGACAGTGAAGATCTTTTAGTCCTTCTTGCGTTAAATTACTTATTAAAGAAACTAAACTTGAACTCATAAATTTAAATGAATCTATAAATCTTAATTGCATTGTAACCAGACCTCCTTTTTCTGTTTTGTCTACAGTAATATACTTCATGATACTTAAACATTTTCCCGCTGTTTTTGGAATACATTCAATTCTTCTGGGAGTTAAGCATAAAGCTTTAATAAACAAATGAGCATCATAGCCTTCTAAATTGTGCATTACAACAGGAATAATTTTTGAATTTCTAAAGGACAGGTTACATTTATTATGAGCCGCTCCTTTGTATTTTCCTGCAAAATGACAATGATCTTTTACTTTATCTGTTTCGTCTAAAGGTTTCTCACATATATAACAAGTTGTTGACTCCTCAAAATCTTGTTTATCTTTCTCCGTTAGTATTATTTTCTTTGGATGTTTATAATACTCATCATAAATTTTCTTTACTTCTGCTTCTAAATGTTTAACGAATATTTTATCAGCTTTTTCAGAGGTGTTATGTATATACTTTGGAGGATAAGTTTCATCATTAAAACATTTAATTAAACATCCGTATCCACTAGGAATATGTTTTTGAAACTGTGTAGTATTTTGACCTAGTTTGTTGTGTATAGATTTTGTAATACATTCAAAATCTGCATATCCAACAAACGGAGTTGATATTTTTCTACAGTGATTTTTAAAACTAGTAGCAGAGCCTGGCTCTGGATAAATTGCTTTTGCAGGAGCATGTTTTTTACAATATTCCTGATGTTCATTAAGTTTATCTTCAGTGTAAAAGAATCGAAAACAATCGTCACAAAAATAATGTTTAACCTTATTCTTTGAAAATGAAGAACTAAGTAATCTAGAAACCTTATTTATAAATACATAATGTTTATTTTTTAAAAGCAAAAGTCTAATGTCTGGTTTTTTATGCATATAGTTACGCATTGGAAATACCTTTTCTTTTTCATTGTATCCATATAGATTTATTTTATTGTTATTTCTTAGTTCAAATTTCTCAATATCATTCACCGGAGTAGGAAATCTTATATTTGTCCAATCCAAATTGTTTGAATTTTTAACTAAGTCGGCAGTAATTCTTTCACGGTGGGTGTCTCCTTTTTCTGTAACGTTTGCTATAGTAACAGCCTATTTAAAACACTGTTGATCAGGTTCATTTGTAATTGGATCTATAAAGTCATTTTTTGGGTTAATAACTGCTTTTTTATTATCTACCCAATCATCTGTTTTAACATAAGATGACCCTGCAAGAGGATCATATTTCACAACGTGAATTTGAAGTAATTATATTGACTCCGGACCAGAGCCTCTTTGCCTGTCTTTTATAAACTCATCCATAATTTTTCCCACCATATTATCAAAAATTACATCTACGTCGGATCCTGGCAAAATTGTATGGTAAGATGAACTAAAATACCTCGTCTCTTCTTCCACAATTTTATCTGTGGTGGGATCTACATTCTAAGCTAAGCTCCATTTTATGATTTTCATATTCTTTTATAAGTTTCTTCACGTGGGGTTGTGTATAATTATATAACCATTCTTCTGGACCCGAATGTTTATCTTCTTCTTTACATTTTATAATCCAAGTCTTATATCTACCCTGAAAGGCGGTTTCTAACAGTTCTACAACCTCTGGTTTTTTTAGCTTTTGTTCTACAGTTTGACTGTGTTGAATAGGTAATTTTCTTCTTGGCTTAGGAATAGGGTTTTGTTTTTTGTTAAATAATTCCATAATCTTACTTTTCATATTTTTATAGCTGTTAGAAACTTTAGTCTTTATTTTATTAGAAACTGCTTCTACGAGCCAATTATAAAATTCGTTCAATTTCTTTTTAATAGTCTGCTTTTTTGTTCTTGGAGGAGGAGTAGGTCTTGTAGGTATATAATTTGTAGGTTTTAAAGGTTCTACTCCAATGTATTTTATAGGTTCATCATACAAATGCGTTTTTGGAGTTGGTTTTTTTCTATATTTGTTTATGTAGTCATTTATATAACTTGTGACGTTATCCACAGTCTTATCATCATAATTTTCTTTATTTAATGTATTTTCGAAAGTATCTAAATATTTGTTGATTTTTTTGTTCCCCATTTTTTCACTTTCTCATCTAATTTATCGATTTCTTTAATTACTTTTGGTGGTAAAGTAAAAGGCATGTTTTTGCTTAAAACTGGTTTAGCATTCTTGGGTAACTCACTTTTATTAACATATTCTAAAATAGGATCTTTTACGCTAATTCGATCATTTTTGATATCTTGAAGTTCAGATTTTCTAAACAATTCTTCTTGTTTCGAATTCTTGGTAAACTCGCTTTTTTTAACATCCTCTGGAATATGATTTTCTTTTTCTCTAGATTTTATAATTTCTTGTTGTTGTTTATATTTTAGAACTTGTTGTCGTTTTTATTTTTTATAATTTCTTGAAGATTAGATTTTGTACCACTTTTACTAAATAATTGTTTTAAATTATTTTGTTTTTGTTTAGACTCCATGGTCCTCAATAAATCTGAATTTATTGAGGACTATATAGCCTCCTATTTATTAATAATAAAACTAATGCGAATTCAATTTTTGTTCCTATTTATTTAATAATAAAACTAATAAATCAATTTTTGTTTGTCCTAGAATCCGATTTTTTTTTATAATAAAACTAATAAATCAATTTCTGTTTGTCCTAGAATCCGATCGTATTTATTTTTTATAATAAAACTAATAAATGCGAATTTGTTCCTATTTATTTTATAATAAAACTAATAAATGTAAATTTAGAGCTCTTTTATTTAATAACTTTTTCTATACTTGATTATAAAAATGATGGAAATTGTTCTAGTCCCCATTTTAAATTCAAAAGATAAAAACCCTTTTGAAATAGGTGTTTCAGCGTTAAAAATGATGAAAATATGTGTATCGGTTCAAAACAAGTGGCAGAAATGGTTGTTTGCGGTGCGGAAAAGGCACTTCTCTCCCCGAACCCTTTTTCTCCTTTGTTTTATACTTTTTGTTTACATGTTTAAGAACAGCATCTTTTGTATTAGTATACCCTAAAGCTCATGCAACATCTTTTGCTTTAAACCAAATAGTTTGCTTGTTGTCAAAGTATGTGTTTAAAGATATATTTAATTTTTTGTTAGTAAATTCTTTAGTTGTTAAAGAGCTCATTTATTTAATAACTTTTTCTATACTTGATTATAAAAATGATGGAAATATGTGTTTCGGTTCAAAAAAGTGGCAGAATTGGTTGTTTGCGGTGCGGAAAAGGCATATCTGTCCCAGAACCCTTTTTTTCTTCTACTTATAACCTTCTACACTCTCGCCATTCTGAGCTACCATGATCTTCTCTGCTGTTGGGAAGGTCGCTTTATATTGAAGACTATGAATCATCAAAAAAGGAGCGAATAGCCAATGATTGCCAACCATTTTATCTAACATTATTTTTTGTTCAGATCCTAAAACTTCGGCAACTAAAGCATTGGAGACTTTTTGTGCATTTCCTGTTTTTGCTCTGCCATTATCTCTTGAGATTAATTTTCTCGAATTTTTGTTAGCAATTCCATACTCAGGGATTTCATATCTTCTACGTTCTGGCAACAAAAAATCTTTGTAGATTTCGAGCTCACTATGCTCCGTATTATCAAAAACAGTTTCTCATCCTACAGAAACGCTTAGTTTTTCGTCAAGAGTTTTCCAAGATTATTCAAAAACCAAGACTTGTCAATTTTATTCTTAAAGACAAATCTCAAATTTAAGCTATGAGGGATTAAACTTGCATCTGCTTTTAATCCAGGAATATTCAAGTATATTTTTTATCCTGGATTAGCTTTGTTTGGATTAAAAGTAATAACATGTTTGGTAGGATGTCCTTGAATGTCGCTCATTTTATGTTTTCTAAAACCTGAAGTTAAATGTGTCTGTTCCATTTATTATGTAAGAAAAAAAAATATTTATCCTTACCCAGATAAATATTTTGCACTTATCTCTTAAATACATATTTCTTGCTTTTGTACATATCGTACATGAACTAAGTTAAAGCTAAAGCTAAGATCCACAAATTTTGAGCTGTAAAACTAACACCTTTTGTTCCCCTTTTTAAAGTTCCACTAAGACTATTAAACACTCCAGCAGCGATAGGTCCTTATTGTTTACCAAGGTTTGCTAAAGCTTTTGGGAATTCACTCGTGGCTTTAGCCTCCTATTTTAACGGCACTTCTAACAGTTATTACTACAGTGATAATAATTCTTCCTATTGCAATGGCAACACACTAAGACCTAACAAATTATTTTTAGCCCACTTTTTAAACTTCTCTAGACGATTTAAATCGTTACCTTTGGTTTCACGTTCTATGATGTCTCGAGCCTCGGGATCTACAGCTCTAATATTATTTTCTAGTCTTATTTTATCAGCTGCGAGTTTTGCTTTTTTTTCCAGGGCATCGTTCGCAGCTTCTTTCTCTGGATCAGTTTCTTGTAGTTTTTTTACTCTCCAATGATTAATTTCATTTGTTAAGTTCTCTAATTTTTCCTCTACAGTTTGAGACTCTGGCTTATCTAATAATCTTTTAAGTTTTCTAAGTTCTTGTGTGGTGAGGAGTTTCTTATTAATATTTTGTTCTAAGTCGTCTATACGTTCTTGAAGTCTTTCCATAGAATTCTCATTTACTTGTCGCGTAATCGTTTCTAGAATGTCACTAGATAAATTATCTAGCTCAATATATTCTTCAATTGGAGCTGGAAATGTTCCAAAATTTTCTGCTTAAGCTTTTCTAGATAGCTCTATGAACTTATTTATAGCTTCTGGAAGTAGTGAGAAAAAGGGCACTCTAGCACAATTTGTATGCAAATGAGGTAAGTCGTAATACAATCTTATACTTTAGTGCCATTTTGCTTTCAATTTCAGAGTTGCCCCAAGATACAGGATGTATAAAAAAAAATTTAGTAGCGCTTCGCGGCCTTTGGCTCTAAGCTACTATTATGCATACTTAATGAGCTAGCCATTTTCCAAGCGCTTCGCGGCCTTTGGCTCTAAGCTACTATGACAGAAAATTTTTAATGGAGGAAAATTTTTTTCAAACGTTAAAAAATCAATTTTTAAAAACAAGAATTTAGGAGAAAATACAAACAATAGAGAAATGAATCCAGATTCTATTTACCAAGAAGATAGTTATTTTTTAAGGGTTTTTTAGATTAAAAACACTATAACAAATGAGTAACGAAACGCGAAGCGACGAAGTCTTTAATATCCGAGAGACTTTATTAAGATTATCTTCCGAAAAAGAAATAAAAGCGCCAAGCGGCAAAGCCTATTCTCAGTCTTATATTAAAAAAGCTTCTGAAAAAACATTAATTACTATTTATCAAGATTATCAAAAAGGACAATTAAGTAAGACCAATGAACTTTTTACGGACATGGCTATAGGAAAATTCTCAGAATTACTAGAACATTTAAGTTTAATAGAAAATGCAACAGATTTACGAAGAGAACTTGCAGATAATGAACCTTTTCGTCAAGATATAAAATTTATAGTAGAATATATTATGCCTTATATTCCTTTAATTGGACTATTTTCTGGAACCTTAATCGTCGGGAAACATGTTGTAAGCGCTTTGCGGGAGCAGAGCTCTCTTAATACGCAAGTTAAGAAAACCACTAATAATGAAGAAGAATGTCCACCTCAAAACTCACGAGAAAAGACAAACGAAGCGAGTCAAGAAACCACTTCTTAGACAAAATCTCAAACAAGTCTAAACAATTTAATACACCTGAGACGATTGGCAGTCCTTTTAATATGATCACCGTAAGAACGACCAACTGAGGAAAGACTTATTTTTTACTAAATATGTTGGAACAAGATTATCTAGGTTATTTTGATTATATTTTTTTAATATGCCACACTTATGAATGGAACCGCACTTATCAAGCTTGGCCTTACGATAAAGATGAGAATTTTTTAGTTATATCCTGTGATAAAGACGCTGTAGAATCTTTTATAAAATGGTTGTTGAGTTTGCAAAAGGTACAAATTATTTAATTATTTTAGACGACATAGCATGCTCTTCTTTCGTGAAAAAACGTATTTCAGAACTTGTAAAATTAGGATTTTCTGCAAGACATTATGGACTAAATGTTATAGTGATTACTCAACAGCTTACTTCTATTGCAAAACCTTTTAGGGAAAATATAGCTCGCTTAGTTACTATTTATAATCCTAGTAAAAAAGACATGGACATTATTTTCGACGACTATCTAGGGCATGTCTCAAAAGAAGAAAAGAATACTATCATCGAGATCTTAAGAAATAAGAAATATGCAAAATTAGAAATTAGCTTAAGATTTCTTTATACATACAAGGTAGAATAAGAAAAAATTTAAACTAAAAAGAATTAAGTTTACAACGTAAAACAGGGCCCGTTAAAATCATATCGTGGAACTTAAAAAGAAAAAAAAATGTATAACCTTTTTAAAGCGCTACGTGCCATATTAAGTTATACTTTTTAATGTTAGGGTAGGGTGTTACACACCCGCTTTTGCGCTTGTTGTCTTTACATCTTCAGTGAAGGAATCTTTATATTCAAAATAGGTATTTAATCTAAGACTATTTCCATTTCTTCCAATTCTAGAAGTACATCCACAAGTACTAGTCTTTTTTACTTCTTTAATCATTTCGCCAGGATTATTAGGATCTGGGATCATTCTTTCTATTCTTTCTGTTTTTATACAAGAGTTTCCCATTTATTTATAAGATTTTAGTAATGGACATTTTCTAACATTCTATTTTTAAAATTGACTAATCCATCACTTACTACAAAAATATGACACATTATATTTTTACTTGTAGCTTTTTTCTTGATTTCTAATAAGACTCCATTTTGTGTGTTTAATAGTTTTTTTCCAGCGCCTACGACTAATTTATCTTCTGTTGTTCTTAAGTCTACTACCAAGGCAAATTTATGTTTGAAAAACTTTCTTATCGACATGCTACTAGGTTCGTATTCCAGTTCGCTCTTGTGCTCGACAAAACGTTTCGTTCGTCATAGAGATCTTCTTTTCTAATACCCTGACTATAGACGCTATTTGCAACTTCTTCTATTGTGATTTTTATAGACTCTATCTTTGGATAAACAAATTCTTCTGAGTCTGTTACAGACTTGTTCCTGAAAAACATTACCACAGCCGCCATGCCTTTTCTAGGCAAATTTATCGTTTCGTTGACTAAAGTCGAATCTTTGTCCCATTCTACGGTCTTTAACAAGGTCACATGCTCGAAGCTTAAGCTTTTTCCCACTTCGTATCCCATAATAGATTCATTAGCAACATCCTCGTTCTGAATATTTTCATACTCTAATTCAATGTTTTCTAAGCTATAACCTTGTACGGATTGTCCACTTTGAGCTACCATGATCTTACTATCTTTAGGCAAGGTAATTTTATACTGCAGGTTGTTTTCTAACGCAGAAGGGCAAAATAATCCATGATCTCCCAAGATCTTACAAAGTTTTATTTTTTGTTTTGTTCCTAACACGTCCGCAACTAAGGCATCTGAAACTTTTTGTGCATCACCAGATTTTGCTCCATTATCAGAAGTACTTATTATTTTTCTCGTGTTTTCATTTGCAACCCCAAAATCACATAGCTCTTCTCGAGTTTATTAGGGAAGCCAAAGATCTTTATATATTTCATAAGTAGAATTTCCTGTGTTGTCGAATAAGGTTTCTCCTCCTACGGACACGGAAAATCTTTCCATGAGTCCTTTTCCAAGATTATTTAAAACCAAGATTTAGTATTAGCATTTTTAAAGTCAAATTTTAAAGCAAGTGTTTTTGGTACCAAGCAATCTTCTTAATTAAGTCTTGGAATATCCACATAAATTTCTTCTCCAGGATTAGCCTTATTAGGATTAAAAGTAATCGTGTGTTTAGATCTATTTCCCTTAATGTCAGTCATCTTATGTTTTATAAAATCTGGTTTAAGTTCAGAAATAGAACTCATTTATTACAGTATTCTAAAAATTTATTTTTTATTTTGTACATGTCATAAACAAACCAAGTTAAAGCTAAAGCGAGTATCCATAAGTTTCAAGCTAAGAAACTCACACCTTTTGCTCCCCATTTTAAAATAGTTCCAAGTACGTTTAGTATAGTGCCAGCAATAGGACCTGCTTGTTTTGCTAAATTTGCTACGGCTTTTGCAAATCTACTTGAAGCTTGTGCTCCTTTTTTTCATAGCAGATCTAGCACTTATTAACACGGTAGTCATAATTCCTCCTATAGCTATGGCTATAGTACTTAAACCTATTAAGTTTTCCTTAGCCTATTTTTTTAATTTCTCAAATCGATTTAGATCATTTAATTCTGTTTCTTCTTTTAAGATCACTTGAGTTTCAGGTTCTTCAGTTCTTAGATTTTTTTCTAGTCTTAGCTTATCTGCGGTTAGTCTTATTATTTTTTCTATTTTTTCATAAACAGCTTCTTGTTCTGGATCACTATCTCTTAGGTGTTTTAATCTCCAATGTTCAACTTCTTTTTCTCGATTTTCTAGTTTCTCTCCAGTTGTTTGAATTTCAGGAAGGTTTAGTGCTCCATTAAATTCGCTTAATTCTGCCATAGATAACTTAGATATATTATTGTATATATCTTCCTTTAACTCATCTATTTCTGTTTGTAATCTTTCTTTGGAGTCTATACTTACTTGTGATGTTATTTCTTCTAAGTTATCACTACTTATATCTTTTAGTTCTATGTTTTCTTCAATTTGTGCTGAGGTTGTACCTTGATGTTCAACTTGAGCTTTTCTTGTTATTTCCATGAATTCATTAATAAGTTTTAAAGATTTTACATCTTTTGAATAAGTAAATTCTCCATCTTTGAGGATGATAATTTTTTGACCTTTATAATCTGCTCCGAAGACTTGTCCTCTTTTTCCTATTCTTACTTTGAAATTTTCTATGAGCTCTTTAGAAGAAGGCCCATGTTTTTTTACGATATTTTTTTCTTAAGAAATTTAGTAAAAAGTCTTTTTTGCCATTCGTTTTTTTTCTTCTTACGTCTCTGATAAATTTAGCTCTATCTACAATAGGTATGTCCTCTTCGTTAAGTGTAGTATCTAATTCATCATCCATATTTTCATCATTCATTTCAGGTTCTAAAAGAGAAGTTTCTACTTCTCTATCATTATTATCATCCATATCTTTATCTATATTGTCATCTAAGTTGTCCATTTCTACTTCATCTCTTTCTCCTTCAAATTCATCATAGTCAAAATCTTTAAATTCTGCATCCATTTATTTTAAGAGAAAAATCCTTAATTTTTCCGGAGATCTCTTAAGTTTTTTATATCTGATTTCTTTCTCCAAGAATTATGTTTACTGTCATATCCTAACTATTCTACAAGGGCCATATTTCCTCTTGTTTTTAAGACCTTTTCTACTCTATACATATTATCTTTTTTATCTACGGGAGAAAGTTCTTCTTCATAAAATTTTCCTAAAATAGGCTCTTGATCTGTTATGTCTTTAATTTCATACATGTTTGGATCACCTCTGAAAATCTTATCTATCTCAAATATTTCTTCATTAAAATATGCTTCGTATCCATTTTCGAAAAAATTCTTGTACTTACTTACTCGCACGCGCTCTCCTATTTTATTTTTTGGAAAAGGATATTGTCCAGTCCAATGTCCATATAAGGTTAACCAGACTTGTTCCAAATTACTTTTATTCACATTTACAGGTTTCATTAGAATAGTACTATGCTTAGTATGATTATAATTATAAACGAATTGATCTAGAATGTCTATCCATTTATAAGTACCTTTTGAGTAAAAGTATTTCCACATGGTTGTTTTTAAGGTTCTATTAAATCTTTCTACAATAGCTGCTTTTGTTTCAGAGTGAGTGGAAAAATATTTTATATTATGTTTTTTTAGTAAACTTTTAACACCTACATTGTAAAATTATTTTCCTTCATCGAATTGTACTTTATCTGGATACTTTTCAAAATGAGTCTTAAAGTCTTGTAACAGTTTTTCAACACCCTTAGTCAGATGTTGTGTATCTTTCTTTTTTACGGGAATGGAAAAAGCAAGTCTAGATAAAACCCCTATCCCAGTTAAGATCCAATTATAAGAATTATTTTTATGTCTAAGTTTACTCATATCCACGAGATCTAACTTTAATTGTTCCCTAAGAGCTCTCACAAATATTTTTTGAGTTTTATAAGACTTGTTAATTTTTTTATATCTCGTGTAAGTATCTTGCGTTCTTAACCAGCTTCTTAGTTGTTTTCTAGTGATACGTAATCCATCTTCTAAAGCTTTTCTATAAAGAGATTCTACACCTTTATACCCAGATTTAGGATCATAATAAAGATTTCTTAGTTCTTGTTCTTTTCTGAAACTTGCCACATTCTTTGTTTCACTCATCTTTTATTTATTAAATGTAAATTTCAATTAATACAGAGCCAATATTTTCGGCCTTACTTGAACTCACCCAAAAACTTAACTTATTATAACTTCCTTCTCTTACTTGTAAAGAACTTTCTATATCTTTATATCGAGTTATAGATCCAGATAAGCTTTCTTCTGTGGTAATGGGTAAGGTAACGATAGAAGAACTTAATTTTCCATGTGTATCAAGGTTTTTAGAACGATCCACGA
>JAOBYK010454234.1:0-14182 GCA_025434845.1 Phenganax subtilis | reverse complement strand
CGCTTCGAGTGGGTTAGTAATTTTTGAAGTGGCTAATTTGGAAATTCGTTGGTTATGAATATCAACTAAAAAACTTATTCATTGTCAAAATCAGCCAATCCCCAACCTTAATCATTGTTGGGATCAACCAATCACAAGGCGTTTTGATTGTCAAAAAACCCAATCACAAAACCGCTTATTTTCACTACTGATCTCAATAGATTGAAAACATAACTGAAATCATTATTCAAGATGGCGGCGTATTTGAAAGCTATCATGTTCTGTGAGTTTCATCCAGTTGCTGGGCCAAAAATTGCATACCAGGTAATGCCATACAGAAATATGACTTGTTTCATTAATCTGCTACGAGTTGGTGTTTACTTATTGTTGATTTCTTGCTATTCTTGATCTCAAATTCCTTTCTATAAACGAAGTTTAACATGAGTGCAGATTGCAACTCAGCAATTGTTTGCTTTCTTAGGTCCCAGAAGATTTTATTTCCAAAGAAATGTTTGATTGTGTTGCTGTGTACATCATCACTAAACCTGAACTACAAAACATGCTTATTACTGTGTAAGTTCTCATGCACGTTGAAGACGCATTGCTGATTGCTCTCCAGTGGGTTCCCAAGTACTTATTTATTTTACTCTGTCTAACACCAGACAATATTATTTTGTGTTACCCAGGACAATTTTACTCTGTGTAATGCAAGGTGATGTTGTTCAGACTAATGTCAGACAATTTTACTTGTCAATTTGGGGACACCCCCTTGCAGCTTAAGGCTGGTCTACCCCATACCCCAATTATCTGATGTCAATGCAACAACTGGTATAATAATTAATATAGTTTTTCTGCATACAGTATGCTCTGTTTATCATTGTCAAATTATTCAAAATAGCAATATGTCTTATTTTTATTGTAGCAATGCATTTGGTTATAAGTTCATTGGATGCCCAATGTGTATTTTGAATGCAAAGTATTCACGAAATGCTCTGTTGTTCAATGTGTGTTTTGTTCTTGATGATTCAGCAGATGTACATTGCTATAAGCCTGTTGTGAAGAAACTAGCAGCCTATTTGACATCACTCGAGGTATTCCACATGTATTAGATTGGCGACAAATTTATAACTTTCCCCCTATTGATGAGAAAAATTTTTCACCCATTGACTGGCTATGTTCCTGTTACAGTGTTGCCCTTGTAGGCATATCCGCGGTTCCTTTTACCGCAATATTGCAATTTTGTTTTGTGCAAACCAAATATTCGTGGAGGAGTTTGAAGCCGTCAACTTACCTGCAAGTATATTGTCAACTAAGCATATCAAGTTTAAATAGCTTTGCAGACAACTTGAAGATGATGACAAAAAATTTAATTTCATCATGTTTTCTGCTAATATTTCTGACATGAAAATGAAGGATTTTCTCAGCAGTTGAATTATTTTGAAAATTAAAATAGTGTCATTGTTTTGACCACTGCAAATTCCTCCACAAATTTTTTTTTTAAAGTTGCAATTTTGCAAAACAACTTTGCAATTTTATGGTTAAAAGAAAAGTGGATTTGACTGAACAAAATACACCTTGTCGTAATGTTATTGTTTTGTCTAGCTGTGTCAGATTTCCTTTTGAATAGCAAGAGTAACACTCTAATTTATGAGTAAAATTATTTAGTCTTAGAATAAAAAAGAACAAAAGTTGGGTTTACCAGTATGCGTTGTTAGTTAAGAGACTGATATATGAAATGTGTTTATTTACAATGTGTATCGTCCTATCTGTGCATGTGATTCTGTTATAATTCCTGTGAGCAAATCCTTAGTTCTCGAAAAACCCTGGAATTGCATTCATTTTTTAGCTAGAAAATGGCTTCCTCTCACAAGACCAGAGCAAAGAGATGATTCCTGATGTTCTTACAACCATTCTTCACAGTCTCAACTCGGAGAGGAAGTGTACAATACCAATAAGTAAATATTCTATCTGGCAATTGTCAACGCCCGTTCACAGAGGCAATTTTGCTGCAATTTGGTCCAATATGCTTGATCCAATAATTTCACCAGTGGGATTGTCAGTTATTCCCTCTATCACATACACCAAAAGGGGGAAAACTTGCACAGAAAATCGTTCGTGTTGATGGTCTTTTAGCTGGCAGAACTTTACTTTTCAGGACTGTTTCAAATTGTCAATTTTTTTATTTGCCCAATGCATGATACATATGACTTGAATCTGTCTTAGAAGTCGCCTTTTTTGTTGAATTTAATGTAAAATGCTTTAATTGCTCCCTTGAATATAATCTCTAAACAACGTCTAAATAACCAGGGGTAACATTTTTAAGCTGACCTATTGTTTTGAGTACGCAGAGACGGTTGAATTATCAAGAGATAAGTTTTCTTATCAAAGAGGCCTTAAAGTTTTTGCTTGAGCTAATTTGCATTAGATTCGGAGCATGAAAAGTTTGACGTCAAAGAAATGGGCCTTAAATATTCCACCTTATCTCAGGTTGTTTTGTGGTAGATTTTCACTTGTATTTAATTTGTTGTGAATATTGTTTTAGATGAAGCAACGACAATCTATTTAAACTTGGCCAATGCTAAAGATGACTGTCCTAAAGTCTTGGATCATCAAGTACCTATATTTCTGTGGGAAAGTTCAGTTATAAACGCAGCTCAGTGGGACATTACCACACAGCAAGTAAGATGTCGAAATAAAGCATACTCGCATGCGAACGAGTAAGTTTCTCTGGTAAATTTGGAATATAGCGAAAACGTTGGTGGAGGAGCTGTTTGAGAAAAACCTGGTGGTTGTGCACTCGAGCGAGTGAACTCGCTAAGAAACTTTCACCAGGGAAACTTGTTCGTCGTACACACAAGCAAATGATCTTGTCAAGAAACTTGGCAAGGACAGGGTTGGTAGGCTTTTGCGCATGCTCGAAGCCAAATGTGACTTGAAAAGTAGCCAAATTCAATTATAGGAGGCCAAACTGTGGTAATTAAAAAGACGCCAGAAAAAAGCCAAATTAGAAGCTAGTACTCAGGTCTTTTTAACTCCAACTTAGTGACCTACTGTTGTAGGTGGACCAAGGTGGACCTCATGGGTTTACCTTGACGTAGCACTAGCTCGTTGTCAGGCTTCCTCCGTCACTGCGCGGTCTAGGCATAAGCATGCATGCATGAATGTCTGTTTAAAATATTCGAATAATCCGAAAAGCAAAAGAGGCCAAAAGATAGCCAATTAATGTCCAAGTTATTTTTCCGAGGCCAAACAAGAAAAAAAGAAGCCAAAATCGAGTTATTTGGTCTCAAAAAGGCCAATATAGCTACCAACCCTGGGCAAGGAAAGCTTTTTCGGCGCTTATCGCATTATAGGAAATTTGGTAAATGAACAGTCGTAGTGTTTCCACAATGCTGACATCGTTAATTTTTTTTTTCAGATTCTTCCGTATATTGATGGTTTCCGGCATATTCAGAAGATTGCGGCGCAAGCTGACGTTGATTTGAACTTAGTGAGAATTTGCATCCAAAATATGGTGTAAGCTACTTTAAGGCCCGTTTCCACGGGCGATTTTTGCTGCGATTTTTTTCCTCTGCGTATGTGATCGAGTAGGTTGACTGGCGAGTGAATTAGCAAAGTTGTTGGACCAAGTATATTCGCCAGTTATCCACTCTATCACATCGTTCAACGCGAGAAAAATCGCATCGAAAATGGCTCGTGTAAACGGGCGTTACTCGTCAAGATGAGATTCTTGATGCATGTTAATGCTCAGTATTGTTTTTTCAGACATTTTCAAGTTGTGACGCTAATTTCAATATTCCAGGTTGGTTTCGAAATATGATTTCTTCAATTTTGACAAAAAAGTCAATAGAAAAATACGCTGTTCTATTAGGCATACCGTATTTATTCGAATAAACACCTCCCTCGAATAAACGCCGCACTTTTTTTCATCCATGCGGCGGCAATTCGAAGCAGTCATACGTTAGCAGTGCAAGACCCAGTATTGCCCTGTTGTTCAGCTGTTAGTTAAATAATAAACTGACAGTTACCAAATTTGCAATAAACACCGCCCTCGAATAGACGCCGCCCTCAAATAAACGCCGCACCTAAAACGTCAAAAATTTAATAAACGCCGCGGTGTTTATTCGAATAATTACGGTAAGTCTTTTTCTCCATCTATAGTATGCCAATGTTTATATTCCTACACCAAAAATCAACAATCTATTTCAAGACAAGCAATTGCAAGAGGAATGCATCAACTACGTTGCTAGGAAATGTGAGTGGTCTAAAAATTTCTTACATCAAGTCTTGCAGGATTTATTCGGGTAAAGTAATTGAAGGGTTGAAATACCCCAGCTCTGGTGTACGAGAACTGGGGTACTTTTGCCGTCTTGCGACGTTTCGTACAACCATTTTCTCTGTTTCCTAAACTTTTATGGTGCATTTCAGATCGCCCTCCTCCACTTTTTTCTGACGTGTTCCAGCTGTACTGCGGGCTCAAAGCTGGGGCAACCGTTCGTGATTTGTGTTCAAGATACAACCCTTCTTTTTTGCGGATAGATGAACGGTAATTAGATAAGAGTTTAGACTGCAGAATTTTTATACTAGAGTAACGCGTACTTATTAGGAACCGGTCGTTAATTACAGGGGGGGGGCTGGTGGAGATGAAAAATTAGGTATTAAATATTTTTTGGCCCCCCTGGAGGATAACACTATTATTCTTGACCCCTCAACGCATGCAATAACAAAAAACATATGTAATATAAAACTATTATAAAGTGAAGCCTCATTTAATTATACTGCCCTATATATATACATGTATCTTATAAAATTACTGTGTTCTTTATCATTTATCAAGTCAATGACTGTTCCATTGTACATGCAATGAAATATCTCAATGGGTAAATTATATGCAAAGGGTTGTGCGAGGCAGGTATATTACATAAAAATTTTTGAGCGCCCCTTTTTTCATGCACAAAAATATCTGCCCCCCTTCTTTCTACACCAGCCCCCACTCCCCTGTAATTAATGACCGGTCCCTTAGCCATTGGAGATATGATTTGGAGACTTGATCAAAGTGTTTGGTCTATATCTCTGTTCATGTTCATGCAAACTGGTGCAAGGTGAAGACATAATCATTGGAGATGTGGTTTGAAGACTTGATCAAAGCCTTTGTTCTATGTTGTCGTTCATGTTTATGCAAACTTACGCTCGGCAAAGACATAGTCATTGGAGATATGGTTTGGAGACTTGACCAAAATCTTTGTTCTATCTTTTTATTCGTGTTGATGTAAAGTTGTGCATGGTGAAGACATGGTAATTGGAAATATAGTTTGGAGACTTGACCGAATTCTTTGACCCACCTTTTTGTTCATGTTTTTGTAAACTTGTGCACGATGAAGATATGATTAGGAGTCTAAGCCAAAGGCTTTTTTTGCCCTAACTTTTGTACTTACAGTTAATAAAAAATTGTCCCGTCGTCAAGAAAGCTAAAACAACTATACCGGGAGGGAGCTCGTCTCGGTGCTATGCACCTTATCGGCAACAGCCGTATACGACAAGAGCGAATACTAGCATCTAGCGACTAGCTTGACCAATCAGATTGCAGAATTGCGCATAAACAGTTGCGGATATTTTTATATTCATTCAGTCAACCATGCTGTAAGAAATCAAGTCTCCAAATGGACAAGTTGCATTAAAGACTAAATTAAAAGGGAGCATCTTGAGAGCTGAATAATACTATAAATTTTGAGAGGATCTTAAAATTTAGTAAAATTTGCAAAGTTTAGTTGTTAAATGTTAAAGTATGCAGAAAATATAACCCTGCGATGTTTGCCAATTTTGTATATGTTTGTATTACATGCGGAAATTGCTGCAAATTTTCGGCTCAAAAGTGGTAGCACGTAATGCAAAATATACAAAATTTACAAACTTCGCTGGGCAATGTTTTCCGCATTATTCAACATTTTGTAGCCAGACTTCGTAATTTTAATAAAGTCAAGATACCCTTTCAGCTGTGGGATGGATTTAGCTAAATCAAACTTTAGTGGATAATGCAAATAGTTAATTATATTCTCATACTTTCCAGATGTTTGATTCAGTTTGGATTGATGAAAGGTTTTATTCGTCGCTTACATAAATTTCCAGTACTTCTGAAGCCAGACAGCAGTATACAGCCTTCACAGAAAAAACGTTTGACAAGGTGAGAATCCCTTTTACCCGCTTAATTTCGAAATATTTTTGAGGCGATATTTGTGAGACTTCATTTTACGATTTCGACAGGCGAAAATAGAAAAAAAGGCGTTCATTAGATTTCGCAAAAGCCTTTGAAGACCCGTATACACGCTACTGGATTCACAAGGTCATCACCAAGGCTGTCGAAATGCGCGGGGCCTGGGGCAGCCTTTTGTTCGGGGGCCCTATGACGTCATTTTTCAAGCAGTACAGTCCAACAGAGAAATTATCTGCAGCAAAAATGCCGAGCAATTTCGCCGAATACGCCGCCTTCTTATGAGGCTGATTGTTCCTCTATATATCAATTTGGTAATTTTCATTTTTCCAGATGGGGCCCCCTTATCTTGGATGCCCGGAGCTAGTTGCCCCTTCTGCCCCCCCTCTCGGCGACCCTTGTCATCACATCGTATTAAGCAGTTTCGAGGCGAGTGTAACCCATATATTTATGATAATATTCCAGAACTTAAAACAACTAATCCTAGCAAAAGTTGTTCGAACAAAATATAGGCCCACTTGAAGTAATTAAGAAGCTATTGTAGACGGCGTTTCCAGCTAGGTACACGTGATGGTATTCGTGTCTCATGATTGGCCGAAGGCTTATAAATATTTCGTACTGTTTGAGAAATAGAGATTACTGCATGGCTGGCGAGAACGTACGATTTTTATGCACGAGTTGTGGAGAATTGCAACCGAACGAGTGCTTGTTTTGCAATTCTTCATAACAAATGCGTTGTGAAAAAAAGCAACCATGAAGTAATTTGTTTATTGTACTATACAGAGAATTATTTATATGACTAATAACTCAAAAATTAAGTTGATGAAAAGACGTTTTGTGTCCAGTTTAAACGTTTTCATACATCGCTTAGTTCTTGAGAAATTATATACACAGACAATTTCTTCCATGTCTTATTTCTTGCCTCTGTTCTCTAAGCATTCAATGGCGTTTCCATAAGTTCTTTTACAGGCCCCGTTTACACTACACGGGATTGCTAACGGAGCGGCTCAAATTTTGCAACTATCGATGCTCTGTAGAGATTTTTAATGGCAATGACACAAAGAGATATACAAAATCTGTCAGCCTAGTCAATATTTGCTGGTGATTATTACTCCTTAACAGCAAACGAAGATGTCGTGACGAGTGAATCCGGTGCAGCGTAAACGCGGCCACAGTAGCACTTGTAAACGTCGCCATGTTTTTTTGCGGAGGAAAACCGATCGATCAGACGATTTTTGTCACGTGAAAAATATTGTCCGTCCTATCAGAAAGGCGTAACGATAATTTTTACCTGTGAAAACTGTATGCGGTTTTTATTTTATTTTATTTTCCATTAAAAAAGTCGTATTGTATAGCAAGACCTATTATTCCATAAGGATTAGTCCTGTGCGCCGGAGCCGGAGGACCGGAGCCGGAGCCGGAGTTTTGGCATATTTTGCCGGAGCCGGAGCCGGAGCCGGAGCCGGAGCCGGAGCCGGAGCCGGAGCCGGAGTTTGTTCAGCTCCGGCAAAACTCCGGCAGCATTTATTTGTGCTGCAGTCTACTTTCGGACTTCGGTAAACGTCCCACCAAATTTGATAAATGTCCGATCAAACACGATTAGTATCGACAAAAAGCAAAATTTGCGTGAAAGTACTTCATTCATGTATGACAGTGCTTCCACTTTTAGTGAAAAATCTCCATAAAAGTTCGAATTTTCACGATTTTGTTGGAGCAAGAAAATTTTTTGCCGGAGCCGGAGTTACTTTTCCCGGAGCAGGAGTTTTTCTGGCCGGAGCCGGAGCCGGAGGTGAAAAACCCGGAGTTTGCACAGCACTAATGAGGATGATGTTGTTATGTTTGACGATAAACGTTAACACTTTGTTTTATTCAGTTGGTTGAATGGAAGTCATCACTACGACGAAATTTGCACAGAAACTGGAATGAGTCATCAGAATTTGGATGAAATCATTGAAAATCATCCCCATATTGTTGTTATATGGAAATAAATAATTACGTCATAAGGTCAAAACAATCAAAAGGAAAGTGATGGAGTATGATGTAAAAACGGGAATCAAAACTGGATTCGTGGATTTGAGGTTTGGCAAAATCATCAAAGGTAGGATTTTATCAAGGTTTAAAACCTTAAAAAAGTACAATGCATTTCGGCAGATCGAGGAAACAATGACGTCATCTCGTTGGAAGAATGACCTTAAAGCATAATAACGCTGGAGGGGCCTCTGTGGTAAAATGGGGATCGCGCTAATTGGGGTCAAATTTTAGCATGGGTGTATGTCACGCATTAAATCGCTTTCACACGAAGCCACAAAATATTAAAACCTGTGTTACAACACTTGTGGTTTTATTTACTTTCTGTATCATTTCTGCAAATTGTCACAACATATTTTGAATATTCCACTGAATTTCAGTCTAGAATGTTATATCGCTGATTTGTACAATAGAGTTCTTGAATCAAACTCAGCTATTAGCATTTGAATAATACGCCCTTCATTAGGCACGTTACGTTTTTTTTTGACTGAGTTAAGATTACGATGCCTCTATTAGTGTCATTTATAATCTCAATGGGAATTGCATCTTTACAACAATACATGACTGAACACAATACGTCTCAAAAATATATTTATCACCGCCATTGATGACAACGTGTAAACGTAGTACATACGTAGCTAAATTGCCATCGTGCGCTAGTTGCTTACCAAAAACAGTTCTGGTCTTAACTACTCTCAAGGAATATCCCTATTGTAGTTTCTGCGTCACATTATTTAAAGAATGAGTCTCAACCGTCATGCATTGCGCGCTTGGTCTTGCTTGTTCGGCCATTTTAGGGTGCCCGGAAAAAGGCGACGTTTATACTGAGGAGTTGGTCGTAATTCATCAGTGACCTATTGTATTTTCTTCCGACAGACAAAAGGTTTTTCACACAAATGACTACAGACAATGGAAATCCCCGATTTTTACGACCAGTGTGACCAGGCTTAAATATTGTTAGAAATAAACAACACATCTAAGTCTAATCCAACGGTGCATATTAAAATAATCCCGAGTCATGCCATCGACTGGCGCATCCCCGCCAAAGCGTGGAAGGCCAAAAGATGAGATCGGATTTGTGCGCATCAAGTTAAGGAAGGACGTACACGAGATGTGGATTGCCAGAAAAGAAACAGTTTGCTCAGCTTGTGTCAAGCGACCGCAAATTTCCCGTCTGTAAACATAAACAGAAGCGCGCAATGCATGACGGTTGAGACTCATTCTTTAAACAAAGTTCCAAGATTTCTACGAATACTTGTATAATTTGTAATTTCTAAACTAAATATTACTATGTCTATCTATAGTGGAGAAAACGTCCTTATAAGTTTAAAGGAATGACTACTGTTTTTCATATTAAAAAGATCCTTATTTATAGTTCCTTAAAAAGTCGTTTGTTGGCGCACACATAATGAGTTTAAGCAAGCGGCGTTTTTCGACAACACAACGTCGACCGGAAGAAAAGTTGACGTTTTCCACCAATCACCGTGCTTGACCCAGTCCTTTGATGTTTCTCATGCCGTTCGTGTTGTCAAAAACGTCGCTTGCATAAACTCGCTAATATGACAAAGAGACCGCCCCTTTTGACATTAAACCTTGGTGCAATCTCCAGAACTCGAAATAAATAACTTCATGCATGTAGACGTAGAAAAGATATGTTAAAATCAATAAAAGATAGTCATTGAACAATTCCCATCATAGACCAAATTTCGATCTAGGCAAAAAAGAAGTAGCTAATATTAATCTACGCAGCTAGAAAGAACATAATAGATGTAGTAGCTAATACTGCGACGTTCAGTTGCGAAAGGGTGTAAAATGCGGAAAATATAGCCCTGCAAAGTTTGCACATTTAGTATATTTTTCTATTACATGCGGAAATTGTTACCATTTTCAGGTCATTTTTTGGCTCTAATATGGTAACAGTTTCCGCACGTAACAGAAAAATATACCCCGTACGGCGATTTTTCCCGCATTTTACAACCTTTCGCGATCAAACTTTGCGATTTTACTGCATCTAGTCTGTTCTTTCCAGCTGCGTAGATGAATTTACTTCTTTTTGCCTTTTTGTCCATTGAAAAAGATGGTCTGAAAGCCTGGCTAACTTCAAAGGACCACGAATATATCTGAATATATCTGAGGCTTAATTCGAAATGTATTTACGACGGAATACCAATCCCTTTGTTTTGACTTGATGTATTTGCAGAACAATAATTTTGCTCAATTTTCCGGGCCATCTTTTTCCATAGACTATGTGCTTTACATTTGTTTTTCTAAAACATCCTAGCAAAGTTCCTTGTAAACCGGCCAAAATTACCTGCATTTAAGCGTCATTTACTCGAATTCATTAAAAAAGTCGACAATTACGGTATTAATAGAAGAAAAAAGCCATTTGTGGCAGAATAGATACACACACAGAAGGAAGTCTTAAAAGAAATTAAGACTTGTCAGCATTTTGTACTAAACTTCTTCAAGCCACTTCTGCAAAGGTTACAACAGAATTCCTGGAACCATGTGTATCCAGGATGACGTCATATCACCGGTGCTGACAACAATCTGCACATTGCTAAGCCAATCTGGCTAGTACCACCGGAACATTGTAGCCACAAAAACCTCCCAGTTGAACAGAATTAAATATCAAAAGCGCCGACGAGAGGCTTCCTTCTGGTGTATCATCTTTTCTGTGACTCTAACTAGTAATGAATGTCCCAAGAGATTACAAAATTGCGCAGCAGCACCCGGAGCCGCCTTTCCGTCTCGCCACAGCAGCGCGCACCGCTAGCTCGAACACTTCCTGGACGCCATCGCGCTTTAATGCGGAAACTTCCATGAAATCCACGGCGCCAGTTTCGCTTGCCATTTTCCGACCTTGTTCAGTGGTCATTGGCTCAAATCCTTGCTCCTCAAGATCCTTCCTTGTATTCGTATCATCCCTAAGATCCTTCTTTAGCCCTACAAGTACCACAGGCACGCGTGGACAAAATTGCTGGACTTCTGGTATCCATCTTTCTCGTACATTATCGTAACTATTCGGAGAGTCGACCGAGTAGCACACGAGTATGACATCGCTTCCAGGATAAGACAGCGGCCGAAGACGGTCGTAATCTTCTTGTCCAGCGGTATCGTACAACTCGAGCTCAATGTCCCGGTCATCGACTGTGAGTTCTTTCACGTAGTTTTCAAAAACAGTTGGCACATAGTCTGGCGGGAATTCATCATTTCTGAACACCATGAGTAGACAGGTTTTCCCGCAAGCTCCGTCGCCGACTATGACCAGTTTCAGTTTAATATACGACATTTTTAAAATCTAGGAAGTACAACAACGAGGTATAAATTATTTTGACCATTAGCCTGAAATAGAACATCTTTAAACCTGAAAATCGAAGTAGACCTATGTAGGGGTAACTTTGTAACATTTTAGCTCGGAATATCAATTCAAATTCATGCCACTAGCGTAACAAACTAATGAACTGGCGACCTAAAGCTGTTTTCTCCAACTTCATTGCATGATTTAAGCGCAAAATTATAAGTATTATTGGTGGTGATTTTAACAATGTAAAATCCAGCTGGTGTTTTTAAGGTTACATTAGTTGTGAAATAACAATAGTGTGAAACGTTTTTTGGAAGCTGGAGTTATGGTAGCACGTAGGAGTGAGAAAATTGTACATTGACATTGTTAATTGCAGTCTCGTATCCAGGAGCTTTTTTGCCGCGCGCAATGCCGAATGACACGCCCCGCGAGTTCCCACCGGTGTGACTGGCAGTAGGTAGTCTGTAATAGTCGTGGGTGGCCAGTAGGCCCAACCTGAAAATTTGTTAAAGTTCAATGTGCCCAGACACCCAGTATTGCCATAAAGTATGAATATCAGATGAAACAGTGGAATTGATCCTTATCAACTACAATTTTGCCGAGGGATTACTATACAGAATGACAAGTTTTCACATTGGTATTCATTGCCTTCATTCGCATTCATTCGCCTGCGATTGTACTAAACCGGATTCGCGTCCTTGTAACGTTGAATCCAACCATTTAAAGACGAATTCTGTGGTAATTCAAGAACTGAAAGTATAAAACGTTTTAAGAGTAAACACAGCCCCCAAACGGTTGAATTCAATGTCACGACAATACGAGTCCGATATAGTGTGTTCCAGCCTCACCGACTTTAAAGTTCGAAATGCAATAAAAATATTATTAGCACAACTTGCATTTTTTGCAATGTGTTCACCCGATTAAGCGGTGGTCTTTTTATGCACTTGCACAACGAACTCGATATTTCAATAAAGTTCGATGCAACAAAGTCACAAGACACCCATGTGAAGCCATTTAAGATTTAGATCAAAAGGATGTGACCATTTGACCCAGAAATGAATAGATCTTTACATAAATTGCACCAACTCTACCCCAAATCGCTGTTATCCCACTAATATTTCTTACAGCAAATATTTCGAATACTTTGTAGCACTTACTAACAAGCACAAATTATTTATGCGAATTTGCGATTGTTGACAAATCGAATTTTTGTGTACATACATTTTTCCCTGTAGTCTAAGTCTGCCAAAGACATAGCGTAATATTTCAGTGCGGCGCTTTGTTTATGTTATAGTCAAAGAACCAACGTACATCGAAGAAGTGGTGTTACATTTAAATTGTTGTATAAAATAGTCATTGGAATTCAAATTAAAAACGATTTTCCCCGAAGTAGTTTGATTGGTATTTTCGGACAAATGTCACAATATCAAATCAGCAGTTAATGATGGTAGCTTGGTGTGGAATTGTGTTCAGAAAAACGGTAAGAAAATCAACCTTACCTTGCCAGAAATTCCTTGTAAGTGGTTGTGAAAATATCTATTTCACTCCGCCCAAGTTTACTTCACTTGCTGTGTGTTGTTATTAAATATTTCCGGACAATGTCTACTTGCCATGTATGGGTTATAATTTATGCCTCGCTATTGAATATTTAAATGCATTTAAAAGGTGATTTGATTTTGATGTTGTCAGCAAACCAGCGATGGGTAATACTGTGAGTATCGACTTCGATACGAAACCGAATACTTTTTTATCGATACCACTGTTGCGATACCTTTTTTGATAACGATACTGGTCAGTAAAGTATTTCATACGCTTCTTACGTATTTTCTTAGGTACCAGTACACTCTTCTGATGCGATTGTTTTTGATTGACATTGGCTTTGATGTTACATGTTGATGCCATTTCCGCGATTTTGCAGCATAGAAACATGGAAACATGGTTGGTAGGCTTTTGCGCATGCTCGGAGCCAAACGTGACTTGACAAGTAGCCAAATGCAATTGTACGAGGCCAAACTGTGGTAATTTTAAAAAAGGCCAGTAAGTAGCCAAATTAGAAGTTAGTACCCAGGCCATTTTTAATTCCGACTTAGTGACGTACTGTCCTGTTACCTTGACATAGCACTAGCAGAGCACTAGCTCATTCTCAGGCTTTCTACGCCATCACGCGGCCCACGCATCTTTAATAAGCATGCATGCACGAATACCATGTGAAACAAGATTGCTGAGAATATTGTCTACTTAAAATATTCAAATAATTCCAATTGATAATTCCAAGAGCAAAAGAGGCCAAGACGTAGCCAAATGGCCAAGTTTTTTTTCCGAGGCCAAACAAGAAACAAAGAAGCCAAAATCAAGTTATTTGGCCTCTAAAAGGCCTTTATACCAACCCTGCATGGAAAAGAAAAACGCAATCCTATGCTGAAAAAAACTGTGAAAACTGTTACTGCGCAAGCTCGTTGGCAGAAAACTAATCGCAAAACTTCATGTAACATTAAGTATTTACAGTAATCCAATCACGCGACCAGTATCGAAAACATCGATACTTTAAATTAAACAAGACGCTCGCTGAGCGTACACTCGAGCTAAAGGAGTGCTCGGCTGGTTGCTTGTAGCAGTGGAAAGGTTGTAATATATGTCGGGAAAATAGAGATAGCAAGAGCATG